>JAKLLW010000066.1:0-64269 GCA_022814695.1 Neocatenulostroma microsporum
AAATCGCTACGGGAGATGGCCTCTTGCATGGTATATGTGTGCGTGGAGTTTGTTTGTGTGGAGCGTGGATTGGATTGCAGCGAGCGGACCAGCGGATGTTATAGGTGCTGTGGATGGGGATACCAATTTTCTTGTGATGTATGGCTGCGGAATGGTTTGGGTCTGGAAACAAATGGTGTACTGCGACTAAGG
Source organism: Neocatenulostroma microsporum (assembly GCA_022814695.1). Taxonomy (NCBI): domain Eukaryota; kingdom Fungi; phylum Ascomycota; class Dothideomycetes; order Mycosphaerellales; family Teratosphaeriaceae; genus Neocatenulostroma; species Neocatenulostroma microsporum. The sequence goes on from JAKLLW010000066.1 coordinate 193, forward strand.
CATAACGTCTGCTACGGCATGTAGCTAGATACGAAGAATATCTTGCTCTCTCCAGATTGTCATGCCTCTTTCTCAGCGCTCGTTGATCGACCGTGATACCCATGCCGCATGACCCTTCTCTTCTTCCCAATCCGTGAGTCGATAAGTCCAGATCTCCCTTGATGTTTATCCTGGTTTACGTGCATTCTCCATGATAATAATGGTTGCTTACCTTTGGTCACTGCCGGAAACATTGTGACGTAAGGGAAACAACAAGCGAGGCCCTCGAAGCCGAGGGCAGGCATGCGTAGATCCGAAAGCTCCAGATCGTGACAAAGGGAACGTCAGGCAAAGGAGGTTTCTACACAAACTTTCATATCACGACCTTGGCGACACTCATCAGAACGACTACGAGATACCCTATTGAGTGCTGTGATACCACTACTCCCTAGCTTCGAAACGAAAAAGCAGCATGTCGGCCCTACGGATGAGCTTCGCGCGCCGAGCGCCAATGTTCCAGAGCATTGGAGCAACTACACGATCTTTCCAGAGCTGTAGAGTCTTGGGTGCGGGAAAGGAGAGTGCGCTGCGTAGGTCCCTCTCAAGATCGCATACGATCGCACTGTCGACCACCTGGATCGCCAACAAAAGTCGGACAAGCGCAGGCTAACAGTCTCTGATAGACAACGAGGACCGCGCAAATGAGGCGGAGTACCACAAGCAAGATCAGTTGAAGAAACAGCAGGAGGGCAAGGGACACTGGAAGGATGAGCTCGCTAGCGACAGTGAGAGCATAGTGCGTATATTGGTTGATCTGGTATCAAAGGCGCATACTCTAATACATAGGATCACAGGTCAAAGCAGACCGCAACGATATGGCCAACGCAAAGGACACAATCTCAGAGCTCCAGCAGGAGACTGCCAAGCTGGCGGAGAACGAGCTGCAGGAGAAGTCCAAGAAGAGCGTCTAAGCGCAGAATGGCTTTCGAAGCTGGTGGCGTTTCTGAATAGCAAGGAGATACACTGTGTACATACATATGGGGCTTTCAAACTTTCTGCCAATTCTCCTGATACTGTGGACCTCCCGGTCTCAAGCGCTTCGAAGCTCAACGAGCTTATCATTGCTACAATGTAGCACACCGACCGACCGGTGCTACCTCCGGCGGAATCAAGTAAGTGATTCAGCGCTGACGGGGAGCTGGTAAGAGCGTGGCCACGATAGTACGGTCTCGTGATCTTCGTTGTGGAAGTGCTGCGCTTTCGCATGTGATCGCAGGGCTAGTCTGCATCGCTCGCTTCCAGCAAACCGCGAGCTTCACTGGCTTCGCACCTATTCACACTTTCTCCAAAGTTCCAACAGGAATACAACGCAACATCGGAGAGCTTGTGGAGCGCAGACGGATGATGCAGCGATACCAAGAGGTTCAATATGCTCACTGCGTTACTTCTGGCTGCGAACGTGGTTGTAGATGCGCAGCGTCGCTCTCGAAGCGACCGTCAGAGTGACCACCGAAGCGACCGCCAGAGCGAACGTCAGCAACCAGGCGCCGAGAACCAGCCTCCCTCCCTCAAAAAGAATAGCAGGCTTCGCAATCCGGTGCACCATGTCTTCAGGCGCGCAAACTTGCAAGGTCCCGGCGATTACCTCGAGGTCATGGATCCGGCATTTCGACTGGCTTCCCGGTTTCTGACTACCGACTGCCTTCTAAGCTTCTGGTACATTGTCTTCTTCCGTGAGGCGGAGCAAGTTCATCCGCCACAAGGTTGCTCTCCGGACACGAAGCACTTCATCTTTCCCGATCGGCCTGTACACATGACAGAGGACAACATTGGTCGCACAAAAGATGCACTACGATCACTCGCAGCCTGCGTCACATTCGACATGTCGAGCTCGGCGGTCAAAAGCGAAGGCGGTAGGTGCAAGCACTCCAAGTTACCGGCCACAGCACCTTTTACTGGACGCAGGAGCTTGATCCAGATCTCGCCCTACTTCTACACTACTCTCACCGATCCGAATGTCTCACCGGCGGACAACATATGGCTGCACTTCGAGCTCGCGAAAACACTCCTCCACGAGCTCGCGCACGCCGCAGTGAACGCCGCCCGTGGCAGACGGCGAGATGAGTTCTACTTCTTCCCTGGATGCAACGTCTCCGAAGACGGGTTCCAACTCGAGGATTCTCTCTTCGGTGGGCAAGTAAATCTGAGCCGAGCGAGCTTCGCGAATGCTTTGCGCACCAGGACAACGAACAGGGATAGTAAGGTACCGATTATCAAGGCTTACATCACACCCTGGCCGAGCGCGGAAGCAGTCGAGCATTACCGGGAGAATGGGTCGAAGATCGGGGTACGGGGGCCGGTGCAAGATCATCCTTATGGGACGGAGGTTTCTTTCTCGAGGGTTGGCAGGCTATTCACATCGGAGTTTTGGGAGAAGGATATAGCGCGGTATGGATCGACGGCGGTGATGCTTGGATGATCTCGCAGAGGCGATACAACGACGAACAACGTGAAGTTTGGACTGATCTTGGTACGCGGGATATTGGCATTTCTTGATAGTGCTGTAATACTACCAAGGGTATACTTAACCTTCCCGGGAAGTGCAGCCCTGCTGTCAAGGTAGTACAAGTGTACTCAGTGTACTTCATGATCACATTAGCTACCTGGTCTTGTGTAGCACAGCATCGACTCTCAAGATATACCATCTCAAAGCAATTCCACGCAACGGCCACAACTCTCGACCGGACATACACGCCACCATGAAGCTCTTCACCTTTTGCAGCATGGCCCTCATCACCACCGCTCTGTTCTCAACCCTGGTCGAAGCTCGCCCACTCGGCAACGCTCCGAGAACACCGCAAGCCTCGATGGAGGGCTGCGAGAACTGGTCTATGTTCCTCCACTACTGTCGGAAATACAAGGATGGCTACGGGCCAGATCGCGCATCTAGAAGCGCGGAAGAAGGTGGGAGAATGATGACTGATAGACAGCCATCAAGCTGTGTCACGGTGATGGAAGCGATCGAGAGCAGTCTTCGCTTGAACGAACACGAAGCGCATGAGAAACTGGCTTCAGGTCTTGTGTTCTCGTAATTAGATTGACCAGATAGTCAGAGAGCTTCATGCTTCCTTCACAGGTTCCTCATATCCCTCTGTCTTCATGTCGTTCAATCCTAGATCCTCCTTTTCTTCCTCCGTCCTCTCGTAATCCTCCACCTCGATCTGAGGATCCTTCTCCGGCGCGGTGAGACTCTGCACGTAGCTACTCGCTAGCGGATCTTCCAGGACCAGTGTGAAAGGCTTCTTGTTCTCAATAGCTTCTGTGAGCGAAGCGAAGAAGTCCTCCCACGATCGCTTGCTCTCCGACGTCATTGAATCGCCAGCACCCTCAGGGATCTCGGCGTCACCGTCCTCGAGACCGAAGGCCTGTGAGCGCAGGTCCTTGCGGATGTTGGTCAGGATACCTTCGACGGTCGTGAAGCGGCCGCCCATGGTGCCTGGCTCTACTCGCAGCTGGAGCTCAGGGCAGGCTAGTGCGGCGCTCTCGCTTTTGAGGATGTCACGGGCGAGATCTTCTTGGCTTTGCACCTTGAGTGTGATCTTGCGGCCCTTCTCCGGTACCTCGCCGCCAGTCTTGACTTCGTTTGATCGGTAGCCACAGTGCTCACAGACGGTGCTCATCAGGACTACCTGCTTGAAGTACGGGATGTTAACCATCTTCATGTTAGTGGCGCACGGCCTGGTGCAACCAGGACACGAAGCAGGGAAGGAGTAGACTTGGTTCTCGGTAATGTCTTCCTCGTCCACGTTGTTCGAGGTAGGTGCGCCGGTGGTAGCGTCGCCGCCAACAAGACTTTGTGCATGATACTCTGGTCTTATCTCTGTTTCGGGAGCGGCTGATGCTGAATGGTCGTGGCTATGGCCAGGTGCCGGTACGTCGTCGCCCAAGCCCAGCTGCCCGTTCTGCACTGCTGTCCGGTTGTACTCGCTCTTCGCCCATTTCCCAGCAGCCTCTCCAGGCTTCCACTCGAGCCAGCTATTACCAGTGGGATCATCGGCCGAGATCATGAAGGGGTACCGCTTCCCTTGTACCATATCGGATAGTTGTTGTATGATGCCCGCAACCTTCTCTCCCACTTCCGGCATCTGCTCCATTCTTGCTGCCTGGTGACTTTCGAGATCTTGCTTGACGCCAGCCACCACACCCTCGATGTTCGTATACTGCCCTCTACCAGCCGGTATCTCCAAGTCCACGTCTTCTAATCGGAAGACGCACTGGTCTCCCTTCACCACTTGTCGCTGCAGATCCGCATCTTTCTCGACTCTCAGCGCATACTTGACGCCCTTTGGTTGTATCTCGCCTGCAGCTTGTATCTCGTTGTTGTGAAAGCCGCAGTCTGGGCAGGAGAATGACATGATGACGATCTCGCGGAAGAAGGGTATCCGGGTGAGGAGTAGTCGTGTAGTACCATCGGCATGGCAGTTCATGCATAGCGACTCGATCTCTTCAACCAGCTTCTGCTCTGGCTCCTCGCCATTTGCCTGGCCGTTCGTCTCGGCGGACGAGCCCATACCGTTGACTTTGCGGCCCATGTCCTCGAAGAGATCCTGCGCGAGCGGCGCACCTTGTAAGCGCTGTCCATTTGTCTGGTCGGCCATGTTGAAGATGTCGTGTCCAAGACGCCGTTCAAGATTGAAAATACTGTCTGTTGTCGGAACAAGTATCTCGTAGACTCACACAAAGACACTCATCGGTCTCGAAACTTTTCTTGACGATGACGTGCGTGGGGCTTATCGCACCTATCTTAGCGCCGCGGGCCACAGCCTTCGCTTCGTGCTTACCTCTTTCGGCCATTTGCGATGAGACGAACAGCTGTTATTCTTTCGTATTATCTTCTACGAATACACCCGTCATTTATCTGACTCTCGACGATGCCAAAAGCGGTACCAGGCACATTGATTGCGTGCGATCCAGCTATCATATCGGTCGTGGAGAAGATCAACCAAGAAAACTCATACGTGTTTATCAAAGACCGTCTTGATGATGAGCATCTTCTCATAGACTCCGGGAAGATGGGCGAGCTGAAAGCACTATTGAAGAACGTATGTTTCCGTCTTGCGTAAATTAATGATTCTTGCTAAGAGCTCCTAGGCGCTTGAGTCCACGACAAAAGAAGCCAGCGATAGCAGCTCTGGCTCTGAATAACCCATTCGGTCTCCTTCGAGGTCTAAACTTTGACCCCACTCGCAATGACGGCGGAGCCCACGTTGTGCCAAAGCTACAGAATAGCGATTGAAATGGTCGTGCAGGCACAAATGTAGCACACCTTTTTTCTTTCGGAGAGAATCCTGCAGTCAGGGATCATCTACCTTACAAACAACTTCCGCACGAATGGACTTCCTCAGCTTTGTCACAATGGTGAGTAGCAACGACAAATACACGTATGACAGGCGAGCCATCAAGCTAATGATGTCCAGAGGTACGCCCCACCCATTGCGATGAGTGCCAGACACTAATGTCGCCTTCGCCTATAGTCTGTATCCCAGCGAAGAATGTCAAGAGGCCTACTTCGAGCTGAAGGCCAAGAAGCAGCACAAGTTCATTGTTCTTGGCCTGTCTGAGCAAGACATCGTGGTTGAGAGCACCTCTAGCGATTCGGACTGGTCTACCTTCGTCGAAAAGCTGTGTGCCAAAGGAAAGCCACGGTTTGCTTTCTATGATCTTGAGCACAACCGGAGGTATGCATGTGACTCGGACACCCGGAGCTACATGCTAATCGTTGATTAGCACGAGAATCGTTATGTTCCACTGGTCGCCCCCTGATGCGCCTGTGGAGGTAAGTTTCGTCTTCACTGTCAAGCTGATCTGATGGCAGATCATTCGAGCTGACGCGGATGTTCTGTACAGTCACGTATGAAGCAATCCAGGTCTGCAGGGGAGTTGAAGGATAGACTTGGATTCCGCGAAGCCGAACGCTGGGCGGATAAGACAGAGGATATGGCGTACGACGAGGTCGTAAAGCAGGTCTTCGGATAGAACGAAGCTCGCTTGGATGATGTGTACAGTGCATTGGCCTACTCTTATAATCATTGAGCTTTTAGAAGATGCGTGAGTAAGACTCAAGCAGCGGTACTAGTATCTCGACACAATACCTCCTACGTGTGCGTCAGTCCGAAACGGTCGCCGAATCTGCAAGATGCCCGACACTACTCGTTCATGACGACTGCTCTACCCCAATTCACATTGCCCCAGTGGTCTGCAATCTTGACGTCCACATACGGACCGTTGCACCAGCCATGCATGCATCCTGATTTGATCGCCATCTCGCATGCACGTTGCGCATGCTCTTGATTGTGGACCTCGATGGAGTTGTTGCCGCCCAAGAAAGAGTTCGGACAGTCCATGCCGACGCTGAAGCTCTTACCGGCGGTGTCGAAGGATACACCGAAGGCGGAACCGTAGGTGCCAGCGGAGAAGGACTTGACCTGATACTTTGAGTAAACAAAGAGCCCGCACGACACGAAGTCTCCGTTCGGTGCTGCAGCTGGCATCATCTCCGGAACGACTCGCCTCTCGCCGTTCTCGATCCATTCCATGCGGGGCAGGATGTCAGACTGCGTATCATTGACTACTAGCAGAACGTTGGAAGCGTCCTTGGCCAAAAGGTAAAGCCCGCCTGACGGGAGATTAGCATGCCTTTCTGAAGTGCCATGGCCATCAAGAGACAAGTCAACTTACCAACAAACACCGCAATGACAACAAGATACACGCCCGCCACAGCTGCGGCCGCGGCAACCCCAGCCACGTTGTAGATGATGACGATACACACCCAGGATCCCGCCAACTCAGCTCCCACAACTGCAGTCTCGGCTATCCAAAGAGCACCATTGGCCAGCATGCTGATGATCTGCCAGGCCGTCTTCGTCTGGTTCTGAGCAGCTTGGATGGCTCGCATGATAGCTCTGATCTCGCCAGCCAACTCGTTGCCTTCCTTCCTGTGGAGACGTTGCAGAGTCGTCCTAGGGATCTGGAATGGCGGCGCACGCTGTTCGGCAGCAATCCCGTTCTTCCAGCTATCGTTCATACGGAAGCCCGTGAATGCTTCGCTTCCTTTGGCCACTTCGGCTACTTTCTCCTCAGTGAGATCATCGGGGACCGGCTTTCCGAGCAAAGAGACGTTGTCGATCTCTTGCTGATTGAAGTAGCGGGTAATGCCGGCTTCCTGTTTCATGAAGTTGCGATAGTCAAAACCCATGTCAGCAGCGGTCTTGGTCAGAAAGTCGGCGATGTCACCGAACAGGCTCCTTTCCGGCCGGTACATGATACAGATCTCGATGCCTTTCCTGCTCTCTTTGATGTCTGTGGAAGGGATGGCTATTTCGTCGTTGGTGAAGCGCCTTTGCATGGCCTTGATGAGCTGAAGACACTGGAAGAGCAGCTTCGGCCTGTTCATCTGCTCCGGGTTGCTGGTGCTGTTCCAGCATTGCATGGAGTACTGCCCTGCTTCGAGACCCATTGTAACACTGGTGAGTTGGATCTGATGGTTGAATGTGATGGCCCGCTAAGAAGGTAGTGAAGATGCTTGGAGGTGATGAGTCGTTGTTGGAGTGTACAGTGCGATCAAAAGGCAGGCTTTATACCTTCACAGTCCTACCTCACCGTGGTCATCTTTGGAGATGGTCTACCAGCCAGCCATGGCTTTGCGTCCCGCTCAGTGCGCACTTTGGCCATCGAAGAAGCGGTGGAGGCTTTCAGCTCAGCCATGTAGTGGTCGAGTGCAACGGAACATTGGCGTCCCATGGCGAACTGTCTACTAGTAGTGCGCTGATGAAGAATGTGGCGAGCTGGCTCGGTCTCGTCTGTCAAAAGTCAAACCTACGCTGTAGCAGCCTATAGGCCTGCTCCCTGCACGTCCCTAAAACTCCATGGAGCCTGTTGGTAGGGGTCTTAGACGGTGTCACGCTTGGCTTTCCCAGTAGTCCTGTGTGATGCCTTGTAAGTGCACAGCTCGTCAGGGTCATGGCCCGCTAGGACATCAAGCCTCGGCCGGGTGTGGAGCAAGTTATCTAATAGGGTGTCGCCGCAGCCATGGAACCGTTTCGCTTGTAGCGAGCCACATGGGCGTCAAGACTAGACATGTTGGCTATGTTGGACCTGCCGTGACGGATGGGCTAGGCATATGCTAAGGTTTCAATAGCACGCAGCGGTCGGACTCACTACTGCAACGAAAAGACCGGATCTGGAGTTGAAGTCGTGATCATTGGCCAAGATGCTAGACCGGGTGTGTCTGCAAAGCAGAGAAGGTGTTCTCGACCATCCATCTTCCGGTCTAAAGGACTTGCCGAGCCGAAACGGGAGCTCCGTCACGCTCCGCAGCCAGCCACCCGCGCGGAACTCTGTAAGCGACATCCTAGCGGTGACAACTGCAGCAGTAGCTTCGTCCAGTCCGTAAAGTGGAGGTACTCAGCTCTCGAGCAGAATGTGATCGCAAGATCGAGGGCCGGGGGTGCATAACTACTCATTTTGAACTCAGCAACGCCGCTAAATCAAAAGCCTGAAGACATACTCGGTCGTAGCCTAGGCTGAGCAGGCAAAGCAGAGTATGCGTGTGGTCCTGGGGTGGGCGTGCACGCTACGTGCTGCAGTATGCAGCCTTTCGCCCCCGCAGAAGCTTTGTGGTTGTGGCGGACGCAGGCCGTTAACTCAACTCCGTCTCGTCGACCACTCCTCGGCTCTGCACAGCTCGCAAAGATGGAAGCCGCCACCACCGCCGTCGACAATGCACTGTGGCACTATACTGAGACCTTTCACCACGTCCGCGGAAACAGGAGCACGAGACTTTCTCAAGACGACCATGAGCTGCCCCATAGTCGGCCCTTGCAGCTCCACCGTCACCCTTCGACTGAGAAAGCGACCTCCAGGCTTGTTCGTGTCCATCCAGACCCGGAACGGTGGTTGTGTGAGTAGCATACTCCGCCACGAGCCATCAGTGTCACGACATGGACCGCCGCCGACATTGGCGACGCTGACTCTGGAGATTGGTTGCCTTTGGCAATTATATCCATGCCTCGTGCACACGCATAGCTCCCTGATTTGGCTTTTGTCACAGTCGCATGCGATCTCAAAGCCAACGATGGTACAGCCAAGCAGACCCTGGGAGCAAGGTTCGTTGAAGAAGAGCTTGTTCACCAATGGTCCTGCCAGCTTTTCATCCACGCCGGAGTTCTTCGTGGCAGATGGCGGCAGTGCTCGCATAAAGAGGGCACGCTGTACGTAGATTGAGTCATCGATTACGGCCTTGAAGAGCTTGTTGATGCGGGAGAGGCGCAGGATGTCGCTCGGTGGCAGGTGGAGTAAGACTTGCTCAAAAATATCGTCGCCGCCCATGACTTTGTCGCAGGCAATCGTTTGCTATGCTCGGGCAGTCGCCATGACTGCTTGAGCCGGTGCTCCAGTGTTGGTGGCAGTACACAAGTAATGATCGTGTAGCGGATTGTCTGAGATTCGTGAGTTATGCCAGCGTCTTTGTAGCTTTTACTGGGCATGCTGCAGGTCGTTTGAGAGGCTCGCGCTACTCCCAAGTACCGCAGCGAGACCCGTCACTGACGGCGGCAATCTACAGGACGTCTCAGTGACTGAGTGAGGTCCCACCTGCCCCGAGGTTCCAGGAGATGATGCTGGACGGCGGTCGCTGTTCAGAATCTGACGTAAAGGATGGTGTTTGTGAGGTATTACACTCGCCTTCAGCTACTCATATTGACGTTGTGTTCCAGACACAGCGGGCACCTATCCCACCAAGCGTCACGGCCGCCGTTCGCCGTACTCTGCGGAATCATCACGAGTTCATCATCACCTCCGTCGTTCCAGTGCTGACGCACTCGTTTCACCGTGTCAAGAACCTGACCCATTGCCGGTCCCTGCAGCTGTACCGTCGTAGTCTCGCCGCCAAAGGCTATATCCACCCAGACTTCGCAAGGTGGTTGCGTGAGCAGCATGTCCTTCCACGACGGGGACACTTCCAGCCGTGCCGACGCCGCCGGCTCCACCGGTTGCCACTTCTGCTTCTTTGGAAGCTGTCCCTTCACAACCTTCACAACTTGCGTCTTCACAAAGTGCTTCTTCGCCTTCTTCACGACCTGCTTCTTCCGTTTCTTCATGACCTGCTTCTGCCTCGCCAATATTCGGAGTTGGAAGTGCCGGCAGTAGTACCGCTCGTGCGGTGTACACTTATGATGGTCCAACAATGTACACTCATCACGGCTCATGTGAGGTGTACGCCAATGCGCCCTATCACCGACTTCGATATCGCCATGACTGAACGGTTTGGCTGGCCACCTTGGGAAGAAGAGCGCATAGTTGACTTCCGGGAACGTTCGCGTTCCGTGCTTGCCGTGAGTCGGCATTGGCCTTAGGAACAGAGCCCTCTGCAGGTATATCGAGTCATCGATGACAGATTTGAAGCTTTTGCCAACGCTGGTGGTACGCAGCAGGTCCTTGAGGGGCAGGTAGCGCAGTATGTGCTCGAGCAAGTCAAAGTTGCCGAGGACTCTGTCGCAGGCTGGCGTGCTCTTAGGTTCGATCGCATTGCTTGATGTTTCCTGTGCAGCTCCAGTGTCGGTCATAGCCCAAATTCCGCCGGAATCGTTTCGGTAGATGATCATGGTTTCCATTGTTGGCAGGGGTGTGTATCTGGAATCCGGCATGGAGGTCAATGATGAGAATGCTTGAAGGTTCCGAAGCTCGAAGTAGATATGGGAGATTCCAATGGATGCTGCAGTGACCGCTGCCAAGGAGACGTACTCCTCCGGCAATCGTGCAAATACTTCAGTAACTGCGTATACATACCTGTGTTCCAGATCTCGGACCGAGTTGGAAGCACTGAAGAGCTGCAAGCGCAGGCTCCACACTCATTTCCTGTCCCTCATGAACTTCGTAATAGCCTCCTTGCAAGCTCTCTCACTATACCCCTCCCAAGCCTCATACAAACTGACCATCTCCTGCGTCGCATCAACAATAGCCTCCATATCGACCTTGCTCTCCGCCAGCCAATCCACCAACTTCCCTAACTTTGGACCAGCCGCCTTAAGGCCGGCGAAACCCGCTAGAGCATTCTGCGCGGCATTACCGGACAGACTAGGGTTTATCGATGATGAAGAGGCGGAGGGAGAAGCGGCGTGCGCTTGTAGACCTGGCGGCTGCCCTGCCGGGCGAAGGACCACGGCGAGGAAGATCGCTGTGATGGCTATAACGTGCGGTGGGTAGAGAAGGGAGAGATCAGTGTTGTAGGTATCGTTTATGATGCTGTGGGCTAGAGTGCTTTCTTCTGCTGCGAGGGCGAAGAGGCCTTGGAGTTCCGTCAAGGCTCGATAGGGATGGTGTAGGATCAGGCGAGACTGGAGAGTGGAGATCATAGCGAACTCGCACTCCCCGATTTTACTCGTCTCGGTCACACCTAGCTCAGGCCACTGTCGAGCGGCCTCGCCGAGCATGAGGCGGATGTGCTGGGGAGTTTCTTCCATTTTGCACGCTAGATAGATTGCTGTGGCCATGATGAGGTACGGGTTTGTCTTGCGCATCTCGACTTTGAGGTAGAAGCGCTTGATGTAGACTTGGGCTGTTGCTAGAGCTTGCTGCCGGAGATTGAGGCGGCGAGCGAGCTTCGTGAGGTTTGACTGGATGTAGATGCTCATGTGTCTGCGGTCTGGGACCGGGTGCTTGTTGACGAGAGCCTGGCTGCTTTGGGCCAGGAGGCGGCGAAGCTCGGAGAGTTCGGATTTGGTGAAGGTCCAGTATTTGGCTTGGGTTGAGTCCCAGTAGTTGGCTGCCATCTTGGGCTTCGTTGGCAAAGACTCGTTGGTAAACGCCGTACTGCTTGATATGTATTGGTAGCGCCGCTGCGACGGTCAAGCTGATAGATACAGTCCTGATAGTTGCCTCCTGTCCTGGGCGGTGGTTCTTACGGTAGGCACCATGGCGTTGAAGAACGCTCGCGCTCGGCTGCGGTGTATATTGCCATTCCAGGGCCCGAAGTTGATACTTGAACGCCCGATTTGTATGCTTGTCTTTATTGGGACGAATGGTTGGTGAACCGTTTCAGAAGGCACGATGCGGCTAAGGCTGAGGAGTTAAAGCCGGGTAATCTCCGGCGACCCTGATCCAAGCTCTCGGCTCCCGGAAAGCTCTGGCGCAGAAACAACCAACGTCACAGCACAGAAACAGAAGGAGAGACGGAAGCATTGCAACCGCTTGCGTAAGAGACGTCGCGTTGGACTGGAGTTGGAAGCGGGTGTCGTACATTGTTCAAAACCAACGGCTGAGCTGTTCACACGACCCCATCGCGAGCAAGCCTACACGAACAGCGCCGCAAACACGACCGGGCAGAAACACAGCAGAGCCATGAAACCTCGATAGCACATACACCTTCAGCAACAACAGTATGGATGGCGAGTCCTCGGAAGAACGCGAAGCGCGCCTACGCGATCTCTGGAGCAGACTCGACACCAAAAAGAAGAATAACCTCGACCTTCCAGCATTGAAAGCAGGCCTCCAGAACATCAACCACCCATTGCGCGAAGCTGATGGCTTGATCCATGATATGCTCGTGGCCTGCGATGTCAACAATGATAGTCGCATCAGCTACGACGAGTTTGTCCGCTTTTGTAAAGAGACGGAGAAACAGCTTTGGACGTTGTTCCAGCAGATAGACAAAGATAAGAATGGTCGGCTGGACAAGAGCGAGCTATCGCAGGCGTTTGATCGGGCTGGGGTTGCAGTGAGCAATGTGCGGCTGGACCGCTTCTTTGACTACATCGACAGGGACCACGATGGCGCTATTAGCTTCAGCGAGTGGAGAGGTAAGTTCACTGTCGAAACGAAACATTCCGACCATGGACACCGCAAGGCTGACTGACGTGCTTGACGCAACAGACTTCCTACTTTTCATACCAGCTTCTGCGCCCGGCCTCAAAGCCGTCTTCAGCTACTATACTTCCACGGTGAAGGTCAATGCAGAAGGTGATGTGCAAATGAGCAACGAAGCTCTGCCAGGCCTGGGTACGGCCCTCAATTTCCTTACAAGCTCCCTGTTTGGCGCAATCACCAAGCTCGTGCATCCGCCGCACGCGCAACCCATACCAATGACCACCACCGACACCAACACCGAGATCATGCAACCTTCTCACGACACAAACTCACAACTACTCGACCACCACATCGAGTCCGACGGCCTCAACCAAGACGACGACCCATATATCCCCCTCAAGCCTGCCCGCCGGAAATCACAAGTCGAAGACAAGAAGCTCAGGCTGACCGACCTTGTGCCCGATGTAGGCTACTTCATCGCCGGCGGTGTCTCCGGTATCACTAGTCGGACCGCAACGGCACCTTTGGATCGCCTCAAAGTCTACCTGATAGCACAAACGGGTGTCGCGCAAGAAGCCGTGGAAGCGGCGAAGCATGGTGCTCCTGTGCAGGCGACAAAGGCTGCGAGTAGTACTATGGCCAACGCCGTCAAGGAGTTGTGGGCTGCAGGTGGGATCCGGAGTTTGTTTGCTGGTGAGTAAGAGAGATGTTAGCGACAGGCTTGGGGCTAGGTTGGGAGCTGACAGTGCATTGAAGGGAACGGACTAAATGTGGTGAAGGTCATGCCAGAGTCCGCGGTCAAGTTTGGCAGTTACGAGGTGAGTCGCTCTACCCACATTCGACTTCACACGACGTTCACTTCGCACCTCACATGTCGTCCACCTCACGCTCCGCCACCCCCATACTAAATGTTCTCAGGCTTGTAAACGCGCTGTAGCCAAAGCCGAAGGCCACGACGACCCCAAACGCATTTCCCAGATCTCCCAATTCGTCTCCGGTGGTGTGGCTGGAATGATCTCCCAAGCCGTCGTCTACCCCCTCGACACCCTCAAGTTCCGCATGCAATGCGAAACAGTACCCGGCGGCGAACACGGCAACCGGTTGATCATACACACTGCCCAGAAGATGTGGGCTCGCAATGGCATTGTTTCTTTCTATCGCGGTCTGCCTATGGGCTTGGTCGGCATGTTCCCGTACGCGGCGATAGATCTGTTTACGTTTGAGACGCTAAAGCGGAGGTTGGTGAAGAGGAATATGAAGAAGTATGGCCTCAAGCACGAAGAAGATGCCTTGCCCAACAACTTTACGCTGGCGTTGATGGGTGGGTGTAGTGGCGCCATCGGCGCTAGTATTGTTTACCCTCTTAATCTGCTGCGGACAAGGTTGCAGAGTCAGGGGACTGCGAGTCATCCGCGGACGTACACTGGGATCATGGATGTCACAAGGCAGACGATCAAGGGAGAAGGAGTGAGGGGTCTGTTCAAGGGCTTGACGCCTAACCTACTCAAGGTGGTACCGGCTGTGTCGATTGTAAGTTCTTCTGCCAGCTCTAAGGCTTAGACTTGAAGTTGATCGTGGGACGTTGCTGACGGTGATTGTTGCAGACCTACGTTGTCTACGAGAACTGCAAGAAGGCGCTGCATCTACACTAGCCTCCAGAACGATCAGCGGAGAACTGCGAACTGGGAGAGACCTGCTTTCTATCCCGATCTTAGCATGCATGGCGTGGGGCGTCTGGTGTTGCACTGCGTACCTGACGGTCGCCCGAATGGCAGCGGGATGTATGTCTCATGGTCTATATCTGAGGTTTAGAAGCTGCATAGCGAGTCAATCGATATGATTGAGCTTGTTCACTACGCGCTTTGCGGCGGTGACTGAGTGCTCTTTCACACACGACACGCGGCTTTTCGCGAGTGCAGGCTTCAAAGAGCTATTCCCTTCTGCTACATACTTTGTCAACGTCTACCAAGCCATACTCCGAGTCACCCAAGTTCGACGAACTGAGCGAAACGGACATTGACTTAGGAAACCGAGCAAAGCACGACGCCTCCACCGGAGCATTTCACTCACCAACACCAATCTCCACCGAGACCCCATACTATCTACGATCCTCCCAAGGCCACCGGAATTGATCATGTCCTCCACCGAGCGGGCGCTAGGCAACTTCGATATCCTCGAACAAGTCCTACTCTATCTGCCGAATGCAGAGCTATTGCGTAACATGCGAGTCGATAAAACCTTCAAGACGGTCATCAGTGACTCCATTTACTTGCAGCGCAGGCTCTTCAAAAAGCCATTGCTGTCCACCGACGACAAGCAGCCAGTTCCGCCTCAGATCAATAGTCTGCTCTTTCCATACGAGAAGTCGAGGCTGTCTACGCAGGCCACTCGTGGCTTCAAGATCACCGTGGAGTGCACCTGGAACTTTTGGGGTGGCGAGCCCATCGGCTTTGTCGAACCAGAGGACGGCTACAACTGCAAGCACCATCCAGTCCTCAGAATCGAAGCGGAGAAGCAGCCCTTTGGCAGGTCGGAGCTTGAGGATGGGTCATGGAGGGAGATGCTGCTTACGCAGCCTCCTTGCCGGGTGTGGCTAGGCATTATAGCGAAGGACGGGAATACTTTGACGGTGGAGCTGGATGGCCCGACTATGGGTGAGGTTGTCGATCTACTGGACGGCGCACACGGCCCTAATGCACGGAATGCGTTGAAGGGGCTGCGACTGGTACCACAGTCGGTGGTTAATGCGCAGTACTTGCCTTGCGAGCTGTGCAGGGTGGATGAATGGGCGGAGAAGTGGGCAGGATAGCAGTGATGGCGATCCAATATGTGTGCGATGTACTGCGGGCTCGATGTGAGTCCCGCTATTGGTTACATGCTGTATCACACTTCGTGGGATTTCAACAGAACAGCTATCTTCTATCTACCTAGATATGATCTTGTCGACGGTCGCTGTCATGAAGCAGGGTCAAACTCCTTGTTGTCGGAATCCTTCATCTTGAGCATCAAAGCGATTACCAATCATCTTGCGGGCGAATTTCTCAGGGTCACATGTTATCTCGCGGTGGTCTTTACCACTGAACAAGCAGTGGCGGACGATGGGTATATCCTGGGACGCCCATCAGCACATCCCTCAGAATCAGTGCGCGACTAAAGCTTACATTCATTGTCCGTACAACTGTGGCAAGACGGTCACTGCATTTGAACATCTTCGGCACCTGCAAGACCTCCGATAGCCCTTCAAAGTAACCCTCCTTGTGCAAAACCAGTACGTTAGCAAGAAAGACCCATGCCTGCCGCTCGGACCATTCAGAGTACTTCACATTCCGCAATAGACTTTGGTTCGAATCGTAGTATGTTCGCTGCCAAGCTGCCCAGTCGTTCTGAGCGATCGCCGGAGCGCTTGGCCGCTCCCTCTTGTACCGGATGGGCGGAGTCTGGAGGATTTTCTGAACCCATTTGCCAGGGTTTTGCTCGACCGTGGCCCAGTCGTCATCCTCGATATTGAGCTTCGTGCGCGGGTATGCATGGCTGAGGGCTGCCGCCAGTGTCGGGAATCTGAAGGGACGCCACGTAACGTTGCCTGCAACGTCGACTACTGCGTAGCTTCCTGTTGGATCCTTGGTTGGCTCCGGATGAGAGTCGTTTGGTGTGTTGGTGTTGGCTGCGAAGCTGACGGATTTGACTGGACCGGGCATAGCCATATTTTCGAATTGGCAGATGCGGGATCTGTTCCCTGGCTTCAGCTAATGTGCTTACTTCTTATCCTGTCCGCGCAGGCGTAGCAAGCTTTGCCAGCTTCAACTGTTTCTCGCCCAATGGCAGACAATCAGCTTGCGGTGATCTCATGCGCTTTCTGTGCCTGGCCGGACCTGGCAAACTTGACGTGTTTCGGTGAGTCACAGTCATGATTGCGAAGGCGATGAGACAGAGACCTTCAAACGTTTGTTTGCGCTCGAACTTCCGCTTCTGCGAAAAAAAGACGGGATGCGTTGGCTGAAGGCGATGCAGCTGTGAATGGCGCCTCGGGTGCCGTTGCTCGGTGCAACGCATTCGCAAATCCCGTATTGACACTTCTTATTGACACTTCTGGATGAAGATTCCTGCAAATCAGCACCCCAAGCCGCTTGACGATACAGTACCTTCCGCCTAAACGCCCACATCGTAGGTCAAACTGCTCGCTTTGCTTGCTCCATACGCACCTGAACCCGGAAGATCTGGCAAGCAATGTCGGCAAGTCTAGCGCTCTGTGTCGCGCTCGCGCTCGGGGTCGCTGCCACATACCGCCGACTGCCATACTCCACATACCCAACGGTCTATGCCGGCTCATCTGGGAGAGCGGTGTCTGATACCTTCGAGCTGCTAGAGCAGATATTACTGCTGCTGCCGATGAAGGACGTGCTATTCGCGCAGATGGTCAGCAGGCGGTTCCAAGACGTCATCCGAAACTCACTTCCTCTACAGCGCATGCTGTTCTTCGCACCTGCCAACGCCGAAACCAAGGGCAATGACATTAGCCACACAGTCGTGAACCCTCTCACCCTGTCCAGCGGGTTCGAATACTTCGGCAACATATGCTTTGAGCATACCGAAGGCTTCCGGATCTGGAAGTCAGAAGCTGGGCTATACAACGACAACGAAGAATACATGAGAATCGACAGTCACTCGCCAAGCTTCTGGCACTTGCAGCATGTCCGCCAGTCTATTGCGCCGATACCGAAAGGCTCCTGGGAGAGGATGTTGCTGGTACAGCCATCGTGCGAGGTGCGCTTTGGGGTGGAGGAGCAGGCAGGAAGGCTCGCGGTGACTTCTATGACTGGGCCGACACTTGGTGAAGTGATTGAGGAGAGCCGCAGACGGTTAAGAGACCATGTGGCCGGGAAGGCACTGCCCAGGGTGAAGCATACCAAAAGCGTGATGTGGGCTGCAGAACGGTAGTACCACAACGGTTGTCCTTCCATGGTACATACTTGCTGTTTACTCGATGCTGATGCAGAGCTTGCCGAAATGCTTCTGGTCCCACATGTACTGCAAGCATTGTTAGCATTAATCAACGTTCTGATGCAGAGGACACTCACCTGATATGCCTCCTTGACTTCGTCCAGCTTGAACACTTTGTCATCGACCAGCGGCTTGATGTTGTTCGCCTCCACAGCCCTGTTCATCTCCTCGAACTGCATCCGGTTTCCTACAAGCACACCTCTCACAGTGCAAATGTTGGTCAAGCAGTCCAAGAAAGTTGGTTGCTCGCCCTTCATGCCACCCAGGAAGCCGATGATGCTGATCACACCATCTATACCTACAGCCTTGAGCGACTGTGCCATAGTAGTAGGTCCACCCACTTCGATGACATGCTGGACACCACGGGGACCAGCGAGCTTTGCAGCAGTCTCACCCCAGTTTTCATCCTCTTTATAGTTTATGACGTGGTCTGCGCCGAGCTGCTTGAGCTTCTCACCCTTCTCCTTGGATGAAGTCGTAGCGATAACTTTGGCGCCAGCAGCCTTAGCGAACTGTACGCCAAAGATGGAGACACCGCCCGTGCCCTGAGTGAGCACCCAGTCGCCTGGCTTCAAGTTCCGGCTCTCGAGACCATATAGAGCGTTCCATGCTGTCAAGCCAGCACATGTGAGCGTAGCCCCTTCGAGGAAGTTCAAGTTGCTTGGCATCTGAACCAAGCCGTCCTCATCGTAGGATCCATATTGCCGGAGTGAACCGTCGATGTTGCCGCCCACACCCGTCGTGACGCTGTATCCGTCCAGGCTACCTGCGACATGGCCTTGGTTGAACAGAGTGAGGACCTTGTCGCCCTTCTTGAAGCGGTGCACATGCTTTCCCACGCTTTCCACAATGCCTGCACCATCCGAGGCTGGTACTACACCATCTTTCTGGCCGAATGGGTACTTGCCCAAGGCAATGATGAGGTCACGGTAGTTAAGGGAAGCGCCTTGGACTGCACACAACAGACATCAGCTCGTGTAAGTCGGCATGCCGGGAAAAACTTACACTTGACGAGCACGTCTTTGTCTCCTAGCTCGGGGATCGGTGCGTTCGAATCGAGTTTGAGGTTATCGAAGCTCCCTGTGCCGGCGACACTCCACGACTTCTGAGTCCCTGACATTGTGTATGAGACGTAGGAAAATACGGTATTGGGTATGGGTTGAGAAGTTGTGCAGATAATGGAGCGCTCTTGACTTTTGGGAAGGATAGAGAAGTTAAATATGTACCTTCCTGGTTTTACTCAGCCATGACAAGCTCTAAGAGCCATCCGCAGGGTATGCCAATGGCACACCACAGCGAAAACATGTCGGTTACTGTAGATGACGACAAAGATGGAGCTTGAGAAGAGGTCACCACTGCCGAGCCATCTCCGCCGTCTCCGGCTGATTTCCAACCCTGCCTCAGGCTCTCGATGCACGAACTTCCTTTCCTCCATTGACAAGGGAGAGGACACCAAGAAACGGCATCAGAAACGGCATCGCCGGGATCTTTGGCTTCGACGCGTCTATTCGTGTCCCACAACATGGAGACCATGTACCCAAGGCTTGCTTGCCAAGGAGCGCTTGGGACACGCTTCGATCCCGTACAACAGACAGCAGTGACTTGCTGATCAAGCGTTGCTACCACGATCCACTACGTCGATGCTCAGCCTGGACTACATGAGGTTTCCGGAGACTGCTGACCAATGCACCGGATTACCAGTCTCCAAACTCAACGATCATGGCCCTGTAGGATCTCGAGGAGAGATTGCTACGGGCAGCTACCACACCGCCGAACGACGAGATGCGCCATACTATAGCTGGCCAGTGACTTTGCATCGAGAAAGCCAAGTGTGCAGCATCGGCGCCGTCCATACGAGAGTTCCAGATTGTCCACGCACCGAACCTCTCGGGGGCGAATATACTGGAGTACGCGCGAAGTACTGGTTGCCCCGCCTCTGTGGCCAATGGATCGTTACCAGCTGATATTGTTTGCCCTACTGATCAGACCATGGACTGCTGTCTGTAACAAGGACTTCTGACGCGGAGGCGGCGGTGGCAAGCTGGGACTAAGTGCAAGCGTCCAGAGACCCCAAAATTTGCAAGGATAACGACACTGACCCATTTTGCCGTTGGGAAGGCACACTGGGACGCCTACCTGAGGCGCTGAACCGTTGCAAAAGCTTCAGAGTAGCATGTCACTATTAGCAAAAGCGTCGACGAAGGTGAGAGAGCAAGAATGTGTGTCAGAAACGGCACCGGAGCTAGTGTACGAGTATCAGATTTGTCGGAGTTCCTACGAGAGACTCCCGGCGTACAGGACAAGGACATGCAGCTCTACGTGGGAGGGTTATCACAACCTAAATGCCGAGCCTGGCGACGGCAAGGCCAAGTACGCCCACGGCCACCGCATGCTTTACCGCCACAATCTAGCTCTTCCGGTAGTCTGATCTCAGGCTACGAAGCGCAGCATAAACCTCGACGTTTTCCTACAGAAGGCTCGGCAATAGACTCTGCTGCCACCTATGCCTTGAGGAGTAGGGTTTCCTGCGATTGTTCAATAGACCCGTGCGATGGCAACATACTGATTCGATTCACGGGCGGCGACCGAGTCGTCTCAGGAGCCTGATGGCCTATACGGCCGCTGAAGAACGATAAAAGCCCTTGAGTATGCCAGCAATGTTCATCCTCACGAATTATTGGCCCTTCTTGACATCCATATTATGCATCGATACAGTGGGACTCAAGTATGACCCGATCTACAGCTACGTGGTATCTCCGCATGGTGGGCGAGCCTCCCGATGCTTCCTGCAAGGAGTGCTTACCGCTGTCGTTACCGCTTGGTATCCCAGCACAGGAATTGAGTTGCTGGTACGCGAGGGGCCTATACGATAGCTGCATCAAGTGCAGACAATCTCGAGACAACGTATGCTATCTCTGGAAAGTCGACTTCCCTCAGGCGGCGGATGACCGATACAGCAGCACGATACCGCTTCGGTCTCACGGAGATGTCGGCAATGACTCATGTCATCAAGCCTTGCACCAATCGCAAGCGCTCCAGCTGAGAGTCAAGCCTTCGTCGTAATGTGAGCCGGGATCGACCTCGCAATCGACTTTTATCCTGCCAGCTGGCCATGGCACCTAGTATCTAATGGGGTTCACCAGTAAGCCATCCGATACGTAGGTAGGCAGTTCAATTCCGCTTCTGCAGCCCAAAAGCCCGTTATCACATGCAGTATCATCCTCTTCTTCCCTTCACATGTCAAATGCAGCGGCCTGGAACGCCTGAAGCAGCTCTTGGATTCTCACCATGTGCACCGATGCCGAATATAGCCGCGTCCAGCCACAATCGCCGCATTCGGAAGTCACGCAGTGACTTTCGTGAAGCAAGCAAACCTCACCACCCGCCAGTCACCTGACAAGTTCACCTGCCTCCCAATCTCTTTGCTCCTTCTCCAATTCCTCAGACCCACACTCCTCCATCAACGCATTTCTCACAAATCATTCATTGACAACTTCACCATCATTAACCTCATCAAATCGCTTTAATCAACTTCACCATCTCCATGAACGAATTCGACGCCGAGTATTTCCGCTACGACAACTTCACCAACTTCGAGACGGCCGGTCCGGTCGAAAATGGTCAAGGCGGCCTCCCACAGCCACCAGAGCTCCCCAAGCAACGCAACAAGCGCTCCATGTCCGCCAGATACTCCAGGGGCAAGGAGAAGGGCCACTGTGAGGAATGCCCGGGCAGGAAAGCCTTCATAGCCACTCCATACAACAAGGGCGTCCTCTGCAACAAGCATACTGCCAAGAAACTCAAGCACGAAGAAGCAAAGAAGACTCCAGTATACACCTTTGACGACAGCATGGACTGGCCATCAGCTCACAGAATGGTCTACCCACATGTCTCTGCCCTGGTCTACGACGGCGACGGCGAGGACGACTACCAGGACTTCATTAATGCCGAGGACGAGTGGGTGGTGAGATTCATCAGGGCAGCGAACACTGAGTACACAGGGGACAACGAGGAGCGCGATGAGGAAGAACAGCGCGCTCATGACAACCGTATTCGCCAGCAAGGTATCTACAACGCCAAACCGCACGAAGAGTCCTCGAAACAATGGTACACCAACCGCTGGGTCAATACCCGTATGCGTTTCCTCTTCAAAGCGGTACTTACTTACCACCAAGGCGGGCCAGTGGTCTATGCAACGGGTGGCAGTAACAACGGGTACGGGGAGGATAAAGCCATGCCGATGTCTGAGCGCTTGCAAGCGATAGAGAACATCTTCAAGCAGGACAAGCGTGTGGTCATGGACGTTATAGAAGGGCGAGGCGTGTGTGCTCTGGCTGCCAGCCCTGTCCACTATGAAGAACGCAAGGACTCGAATAACAAGTGCAATGCAAAGAAGAAGCGCAAGCTGGAGGCTGCGCCAGAGCTCCCTAGCGAGAAAGCCGACAGCGACGAGGACAGCGACGCTGACGAACTAGAGCCTGGCCAGGGCTATGGAGGGTACGGCCCAGAACCCTCTACTCGTGGCAGCAAGCGCAAGAAGACTGCCACGCCTACGCCTGCTCCGAAGAAGCGTAAGCGTCAGCCCAGGAAGACAGCAGGCCAGAGAGCCGAGAGCAACACGCCGGTCATGCCCTCGATCGAGCTGGCCGACGACCCGCAGGCGCGATATAGAGCGCAGCTGGCTCAGTCGCAAGGTAACCAAATGCGAGCCACCATGGCCACCCAAGCAGCACCGACAGTGCCTGCAATGGGCGACAGCTGGCTCAATACGATGCTTGACCCGCAGCTCAGTGGCCACGGCAGCTACGGCAGCTACGGCAGCTACGGCAGCTACGGCGGGTTATCAGGCACATATCCTCCGATGGCCAGGGACAATACCAGTCCACACTTCACACCGCCGATACCAGCGCCTGCGCCCAGGATGCCGAGCAATATACGAACGCCCAGCGAGCACGCAGCAACCACAGCGCCGACAGACTATGGGGCAGGTATTCCGTACACGTTCTCCGGTTCGTCTGGCGGAGAGCATCCTCAGATGATGAACGAGCCGGCACGACAGCAGCCGCTCTTCCAACCACTGGCGCCGAACAACGACCACGGCAAAAGCCTCGGCGCTCAAAGCCGACTGTTAAACCTGCAGCCTGGAGCGAGCCCTTACTTCACCCCGACACCCGCGCCGAACCCCAAGGCATCGAGTAACGTGCCTACGCCAAGCGAGCACTCAGCAAGTACTACAGCGTGGGCAGGCTATGGAGGAGGTATTCCGCACACGATCTCGGGTTCC
This sequence comes from Neocatenulostroma microsporum, assembly GCA_022814695.1. NCBI lineage: Eukaryota > Fungi > Ascomycota > Dothideomycetes > Mycosphaerellales > Teratosphaeriaceae > Neocatenulostroma > Neocatenulostroma microsporum. The sequence goes on from JAKLLW010000066.1 coordinate 23,318, forward strand.
TCTGGCAGAGAATATACCCAGACCATGACGAACGAGCCAGCACAGCAGCAGCACCGTTTCGAGCCACTAGCCTCGTGCGACAACCATGGCGGCAATGGCGGGCTAGACGCAGAGGACGAGCGCTTGATCGACGAGCTGATCAATCCACACGCCATGCACCCTGGAGATCATGAACTCGACTTCAACGACCCAGCTTGGGGTCCAGGCTTCCACGGCCAGCTTTGAGAGGCATATTGCCGTGACCAAAGACGAATTGAATGTACGCCAGGGACGGACCTGAACGACGAGCTGATACGGAGATATGAGCGGCGTTATTGATGCTCCAACGACATGACTTGAGCGATAGATAGTGTAGTGTATGTAGCCACCCTAACGATATGTAGCCAGACCCATTTCGAGCACATACGTAAATGCCTCTCTGCTCAAGAAAGGAAGGCACAGGCGCCGGAAGGCTCAAAAGATAGTTGCCGATCTCGGCATGGCGTGCAGCGAGATTGACCAATCATACCGGGCGAAAAGGAATCGATTAGAAAGCCGAGCATCGATTTTTACCGACGCTTAAGGTTTGCTCATTGATGGCGAGATTCTGTTGCTGTTCGCCTCTCTACTCACTCACGGGGTGACGATGCAATAACAATTGCCCAACAGCCTTGACACCACGGGCTTACACACCACACATATAGTCAACATGGCGAACGTTTTGACTGCAGGAGAAGCAGGTAGGCCGCTGCACCCTCCCGAAGAGCCCCGCCATCAAACAGAAAAGTCGAGATGGGGGACAATGGCCTGAGGTCGCATTGCTAATAAGAGTATTGCAGTCGCTCGCATAGCCTACCTCTCCTCCGACACCATCATCTCCGTCCAACCCTCCCTCCAAACCGACAGCGAGTTCTCCCGCTTCCTCAAGCAATACTCCGCAAACAAAGCCTCGAGCGTCATCTGCCAGACTGTCCCCGAAGTGCAGAGCATACGCCACAATGCCGATCCGCTCCTCTCCGTCTACCAACCCGTGCGCGAGGGCAAGATCACGACAGTGACTACCAGCTCCAACATCCTAGTGAAGAGCATTCCGCACCTGTACCGGCTTGCGCAGTATCCCGTGGTCATACACGTAAGCCTGCATCCTTCGGGATACCCGGATTATGGCGAGATCACGAGTATCCGCAATGCCGGGTTTGCGTTCGTACAGAGCAGCAGTTTGCAAGAGGCGCAGGATCTGGCGCTCACGGCGCATGCATTAGCGATCAGGAGTGGGAAGGGTGTGATACATTTCTTCGATGCCGGAAACTCGAAGAGTGATCAGCCAATCGCTCACGAGAGCCGGGAGTTGGTCAGCAGTGTACTGAACACGGATCTGGCAAGGCAGTATCAAGGGGCTAAGAGCGATGACACAAGCTTGTATGTCAGTGAAGGGCGACCGCAGGTGCGGAACATTGGATTGAGTGGTGAGGCAGTACCTACTGCCAACGGCTCGGCTTCGCCACCTACACAGGCCGCTTCTGGACTTACGAGCCCGAAGGACGCGTCTTCGGCGTCTTCGTCTTCATCGGATCGCAAGGATAGCAGCTCTGCGGCGTCAGAGGCGGAGTCCGCAACCACTGTTGACTCGCAGCCGGAGCCTGTCAGCTCCGACGACATTGACTCCATTTGCAACTCCATCTGGTCGCAGATCCGGACAGCCACTGGCAGGAGATACAGCGCTTTCAACTACACTGGACCCTCAAACGCGGAGGCTGCGCTGTTCCTCTTCGGCTCCGACCCAGGCTTGTTCGCCAGAGAGTTCGAGTCAGCGACACAGGCAGACTTTTTCCGGCACGTTGGGCTCATTACACCAGTACTTTACCGACCATGGCTTACCGAGCGCTTGACCGAGGCTTTGCCCAGCAGCGTCAAGAAGGTAGCCGTGCTCGAGCAGGTCAGGAGAAGGACGACCAAGTGGGGACCAGTACTGCTTGATCTGCTCATGTCGCTGAAGTCCGCTGGTCAACAGCAAACTCCGACAATCGTTGGCTACCAATTGGGCTACCTGGAGTATACTACCATCACGCAGGCGCTTTCCGGTATCTTCCAGAACTTGCTCTCGAAGTCGCCGATCCAGAATCTCGAGGTTGGGCAACACGACGGCCCAGCGGGTGCATTGGCTGGTGTGCAGAAGGAGTTTGAGCTCAGCCAGCCAAAGCTTGAAAACGCATACATGAAGATCTTGGACCAGGTCTTTGGTGAGCGATTGCACCTCGCCAATGCGCTTTCTAGCAAAGATGCTGGTATCAGTGATCAATCGATCAAGTCGAGCCCGGAGTTTGGCTTTGGCTCGCTTCTTGCGCGCAAGGAGCACCGTCAGCGATTCGTGAAAGAGGTGCAGGCCGCAGCAAAGACGAGAGATTTCACAACGGATACGCCGCAGAAGTGGCTCTCGCAGTGGGCTCTGGCGGCTGCGAAGGCGGATGAGGCGAACAAGCTTGCGCCGGAGGTCACTCAGAGGCTGTCCACTGACGGCTCTCCTGCTGCATACAAGCTTTTGAACTCCAAGGGCTTGTTCTACAAGGAGTCGCAATGGTTGGTCGGCAGCGATGCTTGGTCCTACGATCTTGGCAACAGTGGTGTTCACCACATGCTTGCCAGCGGCGAGAACATGAACATGCTCATCATCGACTCCACACCTTACAGCGAGCGCGCAGCTCAGGATGCAGCCCGGAGAAAGAAGGACATTGGTCTATACGCCATGAACTTCGGCAACGCCTACGTAGCCTCCGTCGCAGTTTACGGCTCGTACACGCAGGTGCTGCAAGCCATGATTGAGGCAGAGGCTTTCGAGGGTCCGTCAGTGGTGATGGCCTACCTGCCATACAACCAGGAGAATGACAATCCACTCACCGTCTTGCAGGAGACCAAGAAGGCTGTCGACCTGGGATACTGGCCGCTATACCGCTGGGATCCGAAGGCAGAGGAGAAGGGCGAGGAGGCTTTCAAGCTTGACTCCGAAAGGATCAAGAAGGAGCTTCAGGAGTTCTTGCGGAGAGATAACCATATGTCGCAGCTTATGAGGCGGCATCCGCAGTTCCATGCCAATCTGTCTGAATCCTACGGCAGCGAAGTGCGCAAGGTGCAGAAGCGGAAGGCCAAGGATGCGTACGAAGCTTTGCTCGAGGGTCTGCAAGGCGCACCGATGACCATTCTGTTCGCTTCCGACAATGGCAACGCTGAGAACCTGGCTAAGCGCCTGGGCCACCGCGGTAAAGCGAGAGGTCTGAAGACTATAGTCATGGCTATGGATGACTACCCGCTTGAGGATCTGGGCAACGAGGAGAACCTTGTCTGCTTGTCCTCGACCGCTGGTCAGGGAGAGTTCCCGCAGAACGGCCGCAACTTCTGGGAAGGTGTCAAGAACAGCACTGATCTTGACTTGGCAAATGTCAGCTTCACCGTGTTCGCGCTCGGTGACAGCCATTACTGGCCGCGAAAGGAGGACAAGCACTACTACAACAAGCCTGGTAAGGACCTTTTCGCACGCTTGGCTGCGCTTGGCGGCAAGCAGCTCATCGATATCGGCCTTGGTGATGACCAAGATCCGGACAGTTACCAGACTGGCTACCAGGACTGGGAGCCGAAACTGTGGGATGCGATGGGTGTTGGCAATGTTGAGGGTCTGCCTGACGAGCCCCCGCCACTTACCAACGAGGACATCAAGGCTGCGTCGAACTACCTGCGTGGCACTATTGCTGAAGGGCTGGTGGACGAGAGCACAGGCGCCATCTCGGCGGCCGACCAGCAGCTTACCAAGTTCCACGGCACCTACATGCAGGACGACCGTGACTTGCGAGATGAGCGGAAGGCACAAGGCCTGGAGCCGGCTTACTCTTTCATGATCCGGTGCCGACTGCCTGGCGGTGTTGCGACGCCCAAGCAGTGGCAGCAGATGGACGCCATCTCGACGAACCTGGGCAATGAGACGATGAAGCTCACGACGCGACAGACGTTCCAGTTCCACGGTGTGGTCAAGGGCAAGCTGAAGCCGGCTATGCAGGCTATCAACCAGGCGCTCATGACGACCATCGCGGCTTGCGGTGACGTTAACCGTAACGTCATGTGCTCGTCCCTGCCTGAGCTTAGCGAGCTCCATCGGGAGACACATGCATGCGCGAAGAAGATATCCGATCACTTGCTCCCGAGCACCACGGCGTACCACGAGATCTGGCTCAAGGACGACAACGATAAGAATGTCCAAGTCGCCGGTGACGCCGTGCAGGACTTTGAGCCCCTCTACGGGACCCAGTACCTGCCAAGAAAGTTCAAGATCACCATCGCCATCCCACCGCACAACGACACCGACGTATACGCCCACGATGTAGGCCTTATCGCCATCAAAGGCGAAGATGGCCACCTCCAGGGCTTCAACTTGCTCGCCGGAGGCGGTATGGGTGTCACTCACAACATGAAGAAGACCTACCCGCAAGTCGGCCGCATGTTCGGCTATGTTGACAAGGACTCCGCGCACATTGCTTGCGAAAAGATCATGCTCGTGCAGAGGGACAATGGTGATCGCAAGAACAGGAAGCACGCTCGTCTGAAGTACACCATTGACGACATGGGCCTGGACGTCTTCATCAAGAACGTCGAGGAGCTTTGGGGCCAGAAGTTCGGAGAGCCGAAGCCGTTTAGCTTCCAGAGTAATATTGATACTTTTGGATGGCAGAAGGATGAGAAGGGGATGAACCACTTCACGATGTTCATTGAGAACGGTCGTATCGAAGACACCGCAGACTTTCCGATGAAGACTGGTTTGCGAGAGATCGCTAAGGTCACCAAGGGCGAGTTCAGACTTACTGGTAACCAGCATCTTATCCTTTCGAACATCGCCGAAGACCAGCTGGAGGAGACGAAGGAACTGTTGAAGAATTACAAGCTGGATAACACTAACTTCTCTGGCCTTCGACTGTCTTCGAGCGCTTGCGTAGCCTTCCCGACTTGCGGCCTTGCCATGGCGGAGTCTGAGCGCTACCTTCCTGAGCTTGTTACCAAGCTCGAGGGCGTGATCGAGGAGAACGGTATGCGACAGGAGAGCATTGTCATGCGTATGACTGGTTGTCCTAACGGTTGCGCTCGGCCATGGCTTGCTGAAGTCGCCTTCGTGGGCAAGGCTTACGGAGCGTACAACATGTACCTTGGCGGCGGCTACCACGGCAACAGGCTTAACAAGCTTTACAGGAGCTCGATCAAGGAGGAAGAGATCCTCGAGATCATGAAGCCGTTGCTCAAGCGGTACGCTCTCGAGCGTAACGACGGCGAGCGCTTTGGCGACTTCGTCATCAGGATCGGAATGATTAAGGCCACGAAAGAGGGCAGGGACTTCCATGAAGACGTAAGTGATCGCCAAGACTGGCCTGACCATGAACGATATGCTGACTTAGCTTATAGACCGCTGAGGTTGAGGAAGACGACGAGTGATCTCGCCAGTTTGTACTGCATCTGGCATTGCATATGGAGGTGGGTCGTGCATAGCGGGAAGGCGTTCTGGCCGATGGAAAGGGAGGCCAAATGTTGCGTTTCTTGTATATACCTGATACTAGCCTGCAACAAAATGTTCGGGAAAAGAGTGTCATGTTCCACGCCGCACCGTAAAAGTACTCCGTCTCCATGAACTGTAATTCCGCTCCTGCCGGATCTGCTGTCACAATGTCCTCCCGCTTGACCTGTCCACCGTCGCCAAACGCTGATATATGCGAAAAGCTATCTCACCTCGTCCACTTATAGCCCGCAGACCTACTCATGGAGTCGTGGAGGGACGGCCTCCTGGCCGTCGCCATCGCATCGTAGAAGCAAGTGTAGGGAGCGCGCAGTCGCCAGTTCTGTCTAGCCGGCAGCCTGCGCGAGGGTAGTCGTATACCCGATGTAGAACAATGCTGGTGTAGGGAGCGCGCTGTTGCCAGTTGTGTCTTGCTGGCAGCCTGCGCGAGGGTGGTCGTATGCCGGATGTGAAACCACGCTGGTGTAGAGAGCTGATTGAGTCTCATTCGCTGCGGTGCTGTAATCTTGGGTAGCTGCCCCTAAGGACAACGACGGCTTGGCTCTTTCCATAGACCTTCTACGAGAACATGCCCGCCTCGTCATCCTCCGCATCCTCGTCATGCTCCAGATCCTCGTATTCCTCCAGACCCTCAACATCCTCCTCATCCTTGTCGGTTTCCCGCTGCGAGTGGGTGCGTTTCGTCGCCGTAGAGGGACCTTGGAGTGGACTACCCTTTGTCAATGTGTGCGACGCCAGCGCCTGCTCACCATGCTTGTCAATCTCACGAAAGAGCGCAAGGGTCTCCTTGGTACTCATCTCCTTGTCCGCGCTGGTCTCGTTGTCGGTGCTCATCCTGTTGTCTGAAGACTTGGTCGGTGTCTTCTTCGGACCCCTATGACCGTTGGCGACGCAGTTGGTGCTCTTGCGCTTCACGAAACCCTGAGGCGCACGAGAGAAATCCTCAAGCCTCTGGCCAGTAAGCAAGTCGTATGCGACGAGCTTGTTGTTGGAGACGGCAGCAATCATGCTGTCGAAGCGCTTGGTAAAGGTAGAAGTGGAATCGAGAACATAGAGAGACTTCGTTTGCTTCTTATTAGGCTTGAGTTCGTGAAGTGGTACACCGGTCGTGTGCAGACGGTTTGTGATGTAATACGCCTTGTCGCAGCGACCGCTAGCGGCGACGTGGTCTTCCGCAGACAGCATCATGGACTTGCACCGCTCGTAGGCTTCCTGCTGACGCTGGTTCCAGGTGTCCTGATCCTCTTGACTAAGGTCGCTAGGTGGAGGAGCAGGGTTGTTAAGGATGGAGTTGAATAGTCTCCGGCATAGCTCGCGCTTCTGCTGATCCGTAACAGTGAGGACGTCATCTACAAGGATCGGAAGCTTGAAGTACTCAGGAACGGTCTCGCCGGCGAAGAATGAATCGATGTCCCTCTCGTTGTTGAAAGTCGTGTTGTACCGTGGAGCATGCGGTGTCTGAGTAGAGTGGCCCATCGTTGGCAGGGAATTCTGCTGCATGTGGTGGGCGTGCTGCATAGCCGGCGTAGGCGAAGGGCCAGCGGTAATGGGCATACGACTCTGCACAGTGCCATTCGAGAATCTGCTGCTCAGAGCTGAGGTGTGCTGAGCCTGGAGGTGGCCATGGGCCGTCTCGTACGCTGCAACACCAGGCTGTGACGCATACCCACCGAATGGGCTCGGCTGCGGAGGGTGGTGCTGGAGCATGCCGGTGTACGGAGGAGGTGGAGACGACTGCGGAGGGTGGCCAGCGCCAAATTGGTACATGTCGAAACCCACAGCTGGGCCCGAAGTCGTAGAAGGTTGTCCATACGTGAACGCATGGTTGTGCGCAGTGGCGACAGTCGGCGGCGGGCCCTGAATACTTGCCGTTCGCAAGTGCGAGCAGAGCCCGCTCTTATTGTCCCGGCAAGACTTACACGAGGTGTTCGAGTGCTTCATCGGCTTGTAGAACGTGGTCTTGCAGCCACAGCCACAGTTGCAGCGAATGCGAGGGTTACTAGCCCTGGTCCGCTTCGCCGGTCGCTCTGGCTCTGACCGTACTGATGTGCTTGCCGATGGGGAGTGAATTTGACCAGCACCCATTGGCTGATAGGTACCTGGGTACGTGAGCCGACCGAAAGTAGCGGCAGTAGGCGTCGCATCGATCGTGGGTGTGTTGATGGCATATCGTTCCGGATGCGTCATGAAGTCTTCCGCATTTTGGTTGTCAGGATAATGCTGCAGCTGTTGCGGGTCCACGTTGTTTGCGGATCTACGCTGCAAAGTCTGAGACCCAAAAGGGCTCTGTTGCGCAGCGAATGGGTTGCTTGCTGCGCTTGGGCCGACGTATTGTGCAAGCTCGTCAAGGCCGTCGAGGTCATCGAACGCCAGTTGCGGCACCCCGTTAATGGTTTGGGTCCCGGAGAAGTTGATGAAGTTCGGGCCGGGTGAGATCGAGTTGAGCGGCGCATAAGAATGGTTGTTGTTGTACGCATGCTGTGGTGGCACCATGTTGTTGCCGAAGGGATCGAAGTTGCCGTGCCCAGCCATATTTCGTGGTTGGTACTGACGTCGAAGGGTTGACGTATCGTCTTTGTACTCGCGCTCGTCTCAGGCGTGGCTTGAATGCTGGTGTATTGGTCCGTCCGAAAGAAGGCGACGAGGATCGGAGGGCACCAGAGCAAGTAAGCAAGACCGCTCTCGCAGGCTACTATCAATCCGGTAAAGGGCGGCAGCAAGTTGCCAGTAATCTCGACGCCGGCAGGATGTTTGATGAGAGTAAGTGCACGGCGAAGGTGGCGGACAGTAGCATTTTGAATGAAGGGAAGAGTTGTTAACTTGCGCTCAGACCAACCGATCCGTGTTTCTGTTATGTCGCAAGATTCACCGATGTTAACATCGCCGCATTCACAGGACCACCACGACAGAGTGTGAAGGAACAACGTAGATCGGCCAGGAGAAAGCCAGTGTGCGTATATAGAATGATGCTGTAAAGTAAAAGTGTGAGAAGTGGGACACGGGTGAAGAATTGTAGCGAAGAAGATGGAGAGATATCCAGCAGCATATGAGTTCCTTTTACTGAAATAGCATGGCTCATGCGAAGAAGACCCACCCACCAAAGGAGTGTTCGTGATTGCTCCCATTGTTCCCATACCTACCATAAACCTTCTTGTTCCTCAATGGCAGATCGTCGTGTTCACCGCGGGTGAAAGTTACTTTTCCGTTACGTTCACATATGGTCCACACGGAGTTTGGTAGTTGGCGTTGTCTTGCTGGCCCTAGTAGTCTACACCCTCCTGGAGACCGCTCTCCTCATTTTGTCTGTCTCGATGGTCTTCAACGGCACTTCTCGAAGTCAGATGGGAGAGGTTTGCCGCAATGCCTGTTAGCCCTGACACACCAGTCAGTGGCTAGACACAGGTTTAGCCAACCAAAGTAGCAACGGTGGACTCACCTCATGATGTCTGCCGTCGTTTGCAAGGCCCTGGTCCGAAGATCGGTGTTATTGCGATTGCATAGGAGTCCTTATCTGTGCTTTATGAGCGCCATACCGAAGACACCGGACCTATTGCTGCGCACCTTGCTTGTCGGCTTTCTTCATGACGGAGCCAGTGATCTTGGCAAATGCGCCACACCTGATGACGACGGCGATGAATCAAGCCTCTTCGGCCGCCAAGAAAGGGTTCTTCCCTCCGGTTGGCTCAGGTCTCATGTGCCCTATGACGTTGTCTGTGTAGTCGCTATAGCGGGACGAATGTGGTCGAACCGGCTGAGGTGACTGCGATTCGTTGCACTCCTCTTCACCACCAGAAGTGATGCACGAGGTATCGGAAGAAGCAGCATCATCTTCGTTTCCTCGTTTAGGGTGTATCACCCACCGCATTGTCGTCGGATTGCTACATGCGGTCCCGGTTGAGTTTCTCGACCCGTTCGTCTTCAACCTCCATTTGGAGACTATAGATTTCGTTGACTTCGTCATCCGATAGGAGCCGCGGCAGCTGCCCAGTCTCTGATTCATACATGTTATGCTTGCATTGCCGCACTGCGAATGCGGAATGCTCAAGTTCTGGGCGTAACATGCAGTAACCACAGTCGTGTAGCCCTTCGGTCTCGTAGACAATCTCAGATTGTACATGGTTGTATAGGCGACAAAGGAAGACCGACTGCAAGTCCAGTGTCCTATGCTCCATCAAATGATCGAACACATCCTTCCAGGTAGTAAGCTCTACGCCCTCCTCTGCCAGCTGTACTCGGCGGAGAACAAGCTTCGTTAAGGTCGATGTGTGTTTCTCGAGGAAGTGGCGCAGTGTGATCCCGGTTACTGTCGTGTTGCAGAGTTCAAAGGTATTGAGATGTGGCAGTACTGCACGATCAAGGAAAGCTATAGCAGGATCCATAGTATCTGCGCGCTCGACGGTGTTCGTGAACGTGCTCACCATACCGACCGTGTCGATGCCTTTGAACGCCAGGAAGAGCTCCTCAAGGCTCGGCATCAGCTGTAGTATCTCCGGGAGCCATCCCGTGGAGTCCGTGTTCCGCACATCTCGCCCATCAAGCAGTCTATACTCCACGCAGAGTTTGAAGCTTTTCAACGTCGCGAAGGCATCATGCAGGCCCAGCGCTTCAGGGCTTTCAAGATCCAGGGTGGCGAACATAGGCACCTCCACACCGCGGATATAACCCTTATCCCAGTTGTCCCAAGAGACAACAGACAGCCGCTCAATTGGTCGGCCTGTGATTGATAGTGCAGTGAGCACTGTTGACAGGCAAAAGTTGACCCCAGAGGAGTGCTCGTCTGCTTCGTCGAAGTGCCATGGACCACCCGTGTATACCACTTCGTGGCAGGCAGCTGGATCCATGGATTTGCCCGTAAAGTACTCAATCCTGGAGCCACCCCAGCCAATGGCGGTCTGCGGATCTCGGTCATGCCACTCTCCAACTTCAATTTCCTGCAAAAGAGGTAGATTGGAGAAGATCAGAGTGAGCAACGCTGCCGGCCGATCGCTACGCATAAATGCCTGCTGTTCCTGCATATAGTGTTGCCATATGGGCAAAGTGTAGTCGTCCTCAATCCCGTCATACTGGTGGAGAAAGTGCGTGCTAATGCGAAGCGTTGTGATCTTCTGTTGTAGACGTGGGAGACGGCTGATTTGGAGGAGCGCTGCCAGACTTTCTTCAGAGACTCGCCACCTAATACCTAGGATCCTCTCATCGAATTCGAAGTTCGTTTTGTCACGTATGTCGCGGCTTGCGAGTCTGAGGCGCGCAAAGTCGCGTGTCGGCAGAGAATGAGCTATTGAACACAAAAGCTCAGCTGGAAAGTCGAGCAATGCCATGGCGGCTGCGGTCCTTTGGGTCATAGATCAGATTTTCTTCGGCTTGTACTTCTGATGCTCTGCTCCTCGGAAAGGGGAGCAGCGATGGAGGACGCGGCTGTTTCTATACTTTGATCCCAATGAGGCTAGCCTCGACCGGAGCAAGGAACTCTGTTGACAGCAAGGTCTGGTGGCTCTGAACCTTGCGACAGTCTCCAAAGTTAGCATGTTGGTATTCGACTGCATCTGCTCTCGGACGGGTATGAGGCTGTGATGCTTGAGGGGTGGTATGGACTTATCTCCCACGTAAGTGAGTGTGATTTAGCGTGGTTTCGTCTCGCGCGACGGGCTTGCAACAAGCTCGGCTGTGCGTGATCTTGAGCAGCAACGTCCACAGTTGATATCCCTGGCATATTCGCAATGCCACGTATGGCTGCATCTCGGCAACTCAGGGGTGATGCGACAATGCGTGGCATCCTTATGGTAACACAGGAGGTTCCTGCAGGGTCGTGGCACCAGAGCCCGTCAATTCCAACGCAGTAGGACTAATCCTGACATATCAATAGCATGATCATGTGTCCAGAGACCGAGACAACATTCAACGATCTAAAGCCAAGTCGAGATACCAGTGGCGAATCTTCCAGCGGATCACTCATGCTCGTCCAGGCAAACGGTTCGACTATAGTCGCTTTCTGACCGAATACCACATACGTCAACCGTCAACCTCGCTTTCAGCCTCGCGCGCCCACTCATGCTCGCGAGTGTCTGCCCTACACCTCGGCGTCGCTCGGTCAGGTCGGCAAAGCTCCGCTGTTCGACTCGTACGCTTTGTGCTTGCAACGTTTCCGCAGTGAAGATGTGCGCGAGGTCCGGCTCTTTTCGGCACATGCTACAGGCTGAACTGTCATCCTCGCGAAAACCACACCCGAGTATAAGCCATGGTACAAATGCGACAGCTCGATGAGTTGCAGGAAGAGCTGTCGTTGTCACGGTACGACTTTCTGTCCGACCGGCTCGATCGTGCACTCCAAGCAGAGGGTCAATGGCGCGAGACTACACCCGTGTAACACGGAGGAGCGCGAGAGGCGCGCGTACCAGTGACCAGTCGATGGATATAGAGGACTCAATGCTAGAAGGTACCTCTACATACCATGTTGCATTTACAAGTGTCATTCATCATCATCCGAAAGTTCGTCGTCAGAGTTCGTGTCATACTCCTCGTCAGTATAATCGTGCTCGCGACTGTCTGCTGCCTCCACCTCGGCGTCAGTCGGTATAGTTGGTAAGGCTCCGCCTTTCGATTCGTAGGCATTGTGCTCACAGCACTCTGCAGTGAAGACTCGATCCTCGAATTGCGGCTGCTTTCGGCATATTGTGCAAGTCGAAAGGCCCTCCGTCGTGAATACCACCTCAGGATGCTTGCCGTGATACAGATGGGACAACTTGATGGAATGCAGCTTCATGCACCCGCCTTCGCTCAGTCCGTCGAAGAGCTCTTTCCACGAGGGAGGTTCGTCGTAGTTATGTTCGGTCTGGAGGTGGTGCACAATGAGAACCTCAAGTGTAAGCGAATGCCTTTCCAGGAAGCTCTGTAGCAACTGAGAATTGATCACTCCATTGACAAGTTCCAAAGACTTGAGGCGAGGGATGTACGTGCTTCCCAAGAAGTTTATGGCAGCGTCAAGGTCGTAAATATAATTGTAGTCGGAGCGCTTTCGCTCGATGCTGCGAAATGTGAGGAACAGACACTCGAGCTTGGGCATGAGCCTAAGTGAGTCGTTCAGCCATGAGAAGCAGGAATCTCGGGTGTTCGGAGCTTCGGGTAGATTGGCAGTGCGGTATTCCAGACACAATCGTAGACTCTTCATGTTTGCAAACGCGGCCGATAGTCCGTTCGCTGCCGGACTTCCAAGATCCAGGCGTGGCAGCATAGGCACCTCTGCGCCGCGAATGACTTCTCCGCGAAGGCCCTCGTACCACAAACCCACTGAGAATTTCTCGATGGGTTGTCGGGTAATTGACATTGCGGTCAACAGAGCCGAGAGACACAACGTTATGCCAGAGGAGTGACTAGTCCTGTTGTCTAACCGGCCAAAAGAGTTATCTGGGGTTGCCGTCCACATGTGCGTGCTCAGCCATTGACCCGCCGCCTTGGCCAGCTTGTTGCCGCCCCAACCGTGATCGACTTTCTCCCCCAACCGGCACCACTGGCCGATCTCCACCTCGCGCAGGTCAGGCAGATGGGAGAGTATTAGCGTCAGTAGAGCCGCGGGCCTATCACTCAGGTTGAAGGTGGCCTGCTCGTTTATCTTGGTCCTCCAAGAGGAGGTTACGTGCGCTGACAGCGCTTGCTGACCGCCGGGAGCGTGGCACAAAAAGTGCGTGCTAATGCGAAGTGTCTTGATCCGGCCTCGAAATCGGGATGATCGCGAGACGTCCAGTAAGACTGACATGCTATCTTCTGAGAGCCTCCATCGTGTGTGAAGTATGAGGTGATCAAACGCATCCTCAGTGCTCGCCAGGATTTCGCGATTCGTGAGCCGGAGTTTGCAGAAAGAGCTCGGCGGTAGCAGGTCTGCGATGAGGCAGAGCAGCTCTGGAGGCAATCGGAGCAGGGACATGGCCTCAGTGTAAGGTGCCGGCTGTGTCCTCCAGCTTCAGCTGCTCTATGGCTTTCCTCAGGTGATACTCGGCTTCGGCAGAAGATGAAATTGTAAGACTGTGTGGAAGAGGGGAAAGAGTAGAGAAGAGACGCGACCTCATCAGCCTTGACGCGTTACTTCCCAGGATGGCTAGCGTCAATCGGAGCGAACCGTTTCCGTTTCCGCCAAACCTTTCTTGACTCGCGATCTTCAAATGTTCTTTGCGCCTGAGCAGCATTTCTTCAAGTCTCAGCGACATTCTTGATCATGACGAGCGTCGACGAGCTGTTCAAGAAGCCAAACCTACCATCAGGCGGTTTGAAGCGCAAGCTCGAGGTCCCAGACGCCGACCAAGCCTATAAGGCCACTAAACTTGCTAATGGCAGCTCTCCAAACGGCACACACACGAATGGTGCAGCTGTAGAAGATGCGCCTGAAGACGACGACGACGACCTCGAAGCTGGCCCGGAGCTCCCGCCGGATGATGAGGATGATGGGCAGGAAGGCGATCGCTTCTTCGGCGGCGGCGTGACGAAAGATGCCAAAGAAGCACTGGATTACATCGACCAGCAGGATGGCGATAGCTATGAGGAAGAAAAGATAGACTCAGCGTGGCTACGGCGGTTAGCCATAGGTTTCGGGAAGAAGGTAGCCAAGAATGCAGAGCTTCGAGCGAGATATGAGAGTGAACCGCAGAAGTTCATGGCTTCCGAGGCCGATCTGGACGCGGAGATCAAAAGCTGGAGTCTGCTCAGTGAGCATCCGGAGCTGTACGCTGAGTTTGCGGAGAGTGAGGCAGTCGGGCAGTTGGTGGGATTGCTGGCGCACGAGAACACGGATGTTGCAATTGGAGCTATCGAGATCGTATCAGAGTTTCTGGATGAGGATGTCGAGGCTGAGCAGGAGCAGTGGGAGGCATTGGTTGCTGCGTTACTGGATGCGGATCTTCTGGAGCTGCTCATGAGCAATCTTGCTAGGCTGGACGAGGAGAATGAGAGTGATCGGAGCGGTGTCTATCACAGCATGGCAGTCTTAGAGGCGCTTGCGAGTCAACCAACGATCGCGGAGAAGATCGCACAAGAGAAAGTGCTGATGTGGCTCTGCAATCGTGCGCGGAAATCGGAGAAGACGGTTGGCCAGAACAAGCAGTATGCGGCCGAAGTGCTGCAGGTGCTTCTTCAGTCATCTTCCGCCATACGGAGGCGTCTCGCCATAGACTTGGATGGTATAGACTTGTACCTTCAACTTCTGGCAGCGTACCGAAAGCGAGATCCACCCAAAGATAGCTCAGAAGAAGAGTATGCCGAGAATCTCTTCGATGGCCTCACATGTGTTGTTGACGAAGCAGACGGCAAGACCAAGTTTGTGGAGGCTGAAGGTGTTGAGCTTGCATTGATCATGCTCAAGGAGGGTAGCTTCAGCAAGCTCCGTGCTTTGCGACTACTGGATCATGCATGTGGTGGTCAAGGTTCAGCGGCGATGGAGGTCTGCGAGAAGCTCGTTGATGCTGGAGGACTGAAGACGATCTTCACAATGTTCATGAAGAAGCCTGATAGCACGACCACTGAGCATCTATTGGGTATCTTCGCTTCGCTATTGCGATTGCTACCTGGAGAGTCTGCATCACGGATACGATTACTGGTCAAGTTCACGGAGAAGGAGTACGCAAAAGTCAGCAAACTGATCTCCCTACGTCACGACTACGCCCGAAGAGTGGGCACCATTGACAAGGAGATACGCAACGAACAGGCTTCCCTCGTTGCCGAAGAGCTTGAAGACCGCGCAGACGAATTCTTCAGTCGGCGCCTGGATGGCGGGCTGTACGTACTTCAGACTATTGACGTCATCCTCGCGTGGCTTGTTGCTGAGGATGCCGGAGCGAAGGACTTGATATCAAAGGCGATTAGTGCTGAGGAGGTAAAGAGAAGCCTGCAGGAGCAGCTAGACGGCGCGGAAGAAGAGGAGACGAGGGAGATGTTACAGACGCTTGTGGAAATGTTGATATGATATAGTGTACAGTGAGTAATGCGAACATACTTACGCAACAACGCGGCAGATCCACAAACCTTTCTAGGCGGTCATTCAAACTCTTCACCTCGAACGCCTAGTGATACAGTTTTTGACGTGTCCTACCACTCAGTAGTAGCGAAACCGAGATCATTGGAGGGCTCCAGACTGGCCCAGTCAAAACCCGCCGCCGGCTTGGAGTCGCCGTCGGATGCCTCGGACACGCTGGCTTTACGCATGGAGCTCTTGGCCTTCGCGGCATTGTCGAGATAAGCCGGATCAAGCTCACCGGGACTACAGAATCTTAGGCGCCAAGTCTCCGCCGCACGGAGGACAACTGGTGGGTACCTTTCAAGCTGGAGTGATGAATGTGCCGATATGATCACCTCCTGGAACAATCTCTGATGATGCAGAGCCCACGGCTTTCCGAAAGGCAAGCTACCGAGCGGCTCGAACGCCACAATATCGTTGTGCGCTTGCTCGGCCGCTGCCTGCAGCTCATCGCGGAGTTTGCGGACTTTGTACGCCCTGGCATCATCAAGCAGCGTGACGGCCAGATCTTGCGCGCTTCGCAACCTCCTGTCCAATTCCTCCGTGCCCAGATGTCTTGGGTGGCAGACAGCGTTCCGGAGGTCTACGCATCGCAGCAGTTTATCTATCACGAGAACGCTTAGCTTATAGCGGCCATCGGAGTCATTGCCGGACGGTCCGGACCAATTCGTTTCTTCTAGTTCTGCACGACCGAAGCCGAATTCTTGTGGTCCCTCGAGGCACTTATGTCTCCATGTATCTGGCCAGTGGGTACGGACAGCGGTGAAGATGGTTTCTTGGACCAGGCGAAGGCCGCGCTGGAGGAGGCGGGTTTGGAGACGGGTGGGAATGTAGCATTTCGCGGCCGGCGTGCTGTAGAACGCCGCCGTGTCGTCCAGACGAGAAAGTACTTTGAGGCTGTCGGGTGCGGGCGGTTCGATGGCCGCGGCGGCGACGTCGTCGAGAAAAGCGCATGTCATTTCAGGCTCGTCGGCGGCGTCCACGGCGGCCTGTGCTACGATCGTACTATCAGCATCTTGCCCCACTGCCAAGGGAGCAGAGTCATGTTGTCCTCTCCAAGCGACGTACCGCTCATGGCCAGCATGGTGTGCGGAAGCTTCTGTGTGCAGGAAGTAGCTGGGTGTTCTGAGGTATTGATCCGGATACTCCAACAAGCGGCCATCGTCGTATGTGTAACCTCCGGTGCTGATTCGGGTACTGGAGCTAGCGGCTGCATTAGCTGCTGGCTCTTCTGGCGCATCAATGGCATGCTTCTTCGAACTTACAGTCGGCTGCAGGTACGAGGGGTTGTCGGTGTTCGCAGAAGGCGCCGCTGAGGCTCTGCGACTGAGACTGCCAAGGCTAGATCCGGGACGCCTCAAGCCCTGCTGGTAAGCTCTCCGCAACCTCGAGTTCTCAGCCTCGAGTTGCGCGATGCGAGTGTTCGCTGCTTGGAGTTCCTGCTCCAAGGCATGCGTGCGAGAGGGTATGATCTTCACTGGCATTGCGAAGACGGAAGTTTGGATTAAGCGATAAGATGAACGATATGGGAGTATGGACGAGTAACGGCGACGAAAACTTTTAATTACACCAGCGTAATGATGGCCTTTGTCAGAGGGCATCAATGCGTTTATTTCGAGTCTTTGTACTTTCCATCTACCGATGTATCTCTTCTCTACGAGGACAATAAGGCTGTACTGCTTAGCACAGGGTACGTCTAGGGAGCTCGGCCCCAGGACGAGGCACAATTGCACGGCGGGAATGTCACCGTTCATTGGATTGTGCATGAGTCCCTCACAGTCCGACGTCATGCGAACACTGTGTAAGAAGACATAGCATTGGAACCTGGCGCAGAATCTGGACCAAAGTTTCGTGCTGAGCTTGCGGGAGCTTGGAAGAATGGGTACATGAGAGTGTTAGACGACATAGCTAAAGCCCACAACAATCTACTTTTTCACGATTGTATGATCAGTAGTACTGCGAACCTTCTTATAGCCTGTTGGTACCGTTCCAGGCCTGGGTCGTTTCGGGACTGGCTGGTTGCTAGAAGTAGTTGAGAAATCTCCGAAGTAGCCAATGCGGCGTTCTGGACGAAGCAGCTCAGGCTTGCTCTTAGCCGCGTTCCAGAAATCGTTCGTAAAAAGCTTCGCAAGGTGGTCGAGCGGCAGTCGCCAGAAAAGATCGTACTCTGGCAGTTGGTCCCTATATGCGGTGATCTGGTACTCTGTTCCCGCATAGTCGTCTGGGATCTTCCGTGACGGCCATGCCAGGACTGCTATTACTCCTCTTAGCCTGCTGGTCTGGGTCGTCCTTTTGATGACCCGCTTGCCGGTTCGTACCTCTGGCGCAGACGATGGTCGAAGTCCGTCTCTCTTGTCTTGCCTTGGCGGCACTCGCCGACCTCGTTGAGGTTGCGTTTTGATAAAGTAGTACTGCTTTGACAGATTACCTTTTTCGAGCAGGTTTAGGATTGTGCCTCCAAACAAAATGTGTTCAACTGTATATCCGATCTCTGCTATGATCTCTCCGCCAAAGAAGGTTGTTTGTGGTGATCTAGTCCTCGTCTGCCGTGGTCCCCTCGCGTTCAACAGAGCGTGGCATGCTTCATGTACCATAGCGACAGCAAACTCAAACTGCCAGAAGAGCAGAGAGGCAGAGTCGTCGGGCTTGCCAGATGCGCTCTGCAGCTCTCTGTACTTGGGCAACCCGATGTAGATCTTCGAACCTGTGCCATCAACAAAGTGGCTTTGTGGAGTGGTCAGCGGATTGACTATGGCTGCATTGCTTGCCCGAGAGTAGTATTCTGTCCGAGGGGTTTCATCGATATAAAACCTTACCATGCTGGCAAGCTCATCCAGGGCCCCACGAATCAGTCGAGGTGTGCCTGAGCTCACAGTCGGTGGCGTATTGTTGCTGTGGTCATACGCATATGTCCGACATCTGACGCCGTTATCCGCAACGCCAGGGGTAGGACTTTTAGTCAAGATCGTAAGAAACAGACGATGTAGGAGCGGCGACCGTATGAGCTTCGTCGCGAGGCGAGCTGATGGTTCCAGCAGGCAATAGCTGATAGGTGGAGCAAACTTCGCTTGTGCGAAAAGCGGATGTATGTCGCCGGGCAGATCGTCCGTAAATTTGTCAGGAACTTCTTCGTTCTGCAAGAAATCAGATTCGAGGAAAGCATTCAGCTCCTTCTTAGCCTTACTAATTGCTGGCATGGCCCAGGAAAGGAGACTGCTAAGCGATATTTATTGTATCTGAAGTGTGTCGGTACTTGCTGACCTGCAGCCGGGAAATGTTCGAAGGACGTAGTAATTGTCTGAGCATCTTCGCCCGAGACTGATCTGAGTTGAGCAATAAAGCCGTACAGACAATTATTGTGCTTGTGTTCGTCCTTTGTCGCAGCCAGATCGTTCTTTGACGGGTCGGACGAGAGGCCGTAGGGCTGCGGGTAATCTCGATCTTCTTTGTGCAGCTACCACAGCCAATGGCTGATTTGAGTGTGGCATCTGGTGCCATCGACATTATCCAGTGTCGAGATCTTAAGGTAGTGGAGCCGCAGAGCATACTCCGACAGGGGTTAAGAGCAATCGTGTTAATGTCGGAAGGGCGCATTCTCGAAGCTTGGCTACGTAAGTCTCATTGAGTATTTGCACTTTGTGACCAAGCACGCTCTCGAAAGCACGCCTGCGTAAGCTTCATTGGCTCTACTACTACCTCTCCAAATATCACTTCTTGCTCCTTAAGATGGTATGTATCAGGTCATCTTGGACCTTTTTGCAACCCGGTGGTATCAACGCCAAGTCTGGCCGGACTGGAAAGCTATCCTCGCCGCGAGCGTCGAGGAAGTAGCCAATCCTCTTCTCCGGATGCAGCGACGTCGGGCGTTTCCGTGTCCTCCAAAAAGCACTCGTAAACATCGAAGCAAGGTGGCTCATAGGCACTCGCCAGGCCAGATCGAAGTCAGGTAGCATGTCCTCGCGGACGCCGAGAGCCACTCCTTCTCTGCGAAACTCCTCCACCAGACCTCTGTCCGGCCACTCATAGAGTGCAAGTACACCTCGCAATTCACTCTTTCTGGACTTGCGCTTCCGCACTCTCGTGTCGGCTTCTCCGTCGGCACTCGCCATCCTCTTTGAGTTCGTCTGAATACAGTAGTACTTCTCGCTGTCGTCCCAGAGGATGTCAAATCGGCCGCCAAACAGTCGGGCTTCAACCTCGAACCCAGGCTCTGCTACCGCTGCGTTACCAAAGTACGGCTCCCATAGCTGATGCCCATATCTCGCATTCATCCAGGCGTGACACACTTCATGCACCAGGGCCACCGCAAGCTCGAACCTGGCAAAGAGAAGCAAAGTTGCATCGTGAGGCATCTTCCGGGTTGCGTGCGAAAGCCTTCTGTACACCTTGTTGGAAGTACGGATCGTGGAGCCAGTGCCGTCATCTGGGAAATACTCCGCCTCGTACCTCTGGTCGACTGCATCGTCAGGGACGGTGTCATAGAATTCGACTGCCGGACTGATTCTGTACCTGACTATGCTTGCCAGCTCGATTAGAGCAAATGCCACATCATCCATATCATGGCCTTGAACTTCCGTGTATGCCCTCCGCGCATTGGCTGCTGAAGTCAGTGCGGTATTCCAAAAGCCATTGAGCGCAACGGACTCCAGCAACCTCGTGGCAAGCCTAGCCGATGGTTCGATCAGAGGATAGCTAATATCCTTGGCAAATCTCGCGGCAGCAAAGAGTGGATGTACATCGTTATCGAGATCGTATAGGAATGTTTCTGGGACCGGCTCCTCTGCCATGAAGTCCGACTGGAGAATGGCCTTCATCTCGTCCTTGAAAGCTCTGCCGCCTGCTTGTGTTGGCTGCCGTGCTGACTGCTGGCGGGTCGACTGCTGAGCAGGCTGTGTCTTTCGTCTCTCGCGAGCAACATGAGCTGATCGAGCGTTTTCTGAAGTCCGAGAAGGCATGGTGATGAACGAAGCGTATCCACTAGTCGCCGGTGCTTGGTGCACAGCCATGCTGGGCGTGCGATACTGCGCGCCACGACAATGGCGGTTACACGGCATAGGCTCACAAAGAGTCAGGGCCATGTAAAGATGCATTAGAGAATGAAAAGAGACACTCAAAGGTACCTCGTTGAAGAGCGACAAACATTGCCAAGGCATAGGGGGATCCCAGTGACGCCAAACCGGCGCTGTTCACTATAGACTCACGGTAAGCTGAATCCTGGAGCAATGAGCGTTATTCATGAGATTGAATGTCAATCAAGTTATGAACGTTGAGGGATGGAGGATGGAAGAGACCATGAGGGTGTCAGGATGACCTGACTTGGCTTCGGCGCAACCGATCAGCATTGAGCATACGCATTCATGTCTCTGGCAAGATATCGTAATCCTGGCCCAGCTTCGTAACCCTGCGGTATCCAGTCGGTATATCCACGTCCCTCGCTCTTGTTCGTGGGGCCGTTTCCCCATCTTTCTCAGTCGTGAAGTAGTGGCCAACTCCTCGTGGTGGCCGGAGTCTGGTAGCCAAGGTCCCGGTGTTGTTAATCCAGAAATCTCTTGAGGTTACGTCGTGGAAGTACCCAAGCCGAGTCCTCCAGGCCAAGTCGATTGACGGCAAGCCTTCTCGAGCGGCAATCAAGAAGTTTGAATGCCAATAGTAGTGGTAGATACCCCGATACGGCCAATCGAACATGACTGCAACACCTTGTAGTCCACTGCGGAGATCTTTCTCCTCCTCTTCTTCCTCTTTGTCCTCTTCGGCTTCTTTCCGTGGCGCCATCTTGATTTCACCTGCACGCGTGAGGTAAAGTCGAAATGGCGCCTCGGATAAATCAGCGTCTTCAACGGGTCCTTCAGCAACGTCTGGATGATATATCCGCATCTCTGAATCTGTTTCCCAAAGCATCCTCAAGTGTCCCCCAAACAACCTATCTTCAGCTTCATACCCAACCTCAGAGACCAGACTATCCCCGAAGAAAGGCTCATACTCCACATCGCCCATTCTCGCATTGTACACTGCATGACTAACCTCATGGACCAGCGCCACCGCGAACAGAAACTGCATCGACCGCAGCAAAGGCCAGTCTACCGGGTCCTGCTTTGTCGCTCGATCGAGTTGGCGATAGTATTTCGGCGAGTAGTTGATGAAGGACCCTCTTCCCGTCGCCGGGTAAAATGGGTGCGTATATCTGTTATCCTTTGTCAAGGTGTCCATGGCTATGACAGTCGTGGCACCAGTGTCCACTTTAGGGTCCATGAAGAACCCCACCATATCGGCCAAAGCGACCAATCCGTCCTCGACCAGCTGCTTATTGGCAGGGGTCATTACCCGATCCCGTTGGTCCGCCGCAGCAGTGTATGCCCACACCGGTTCACCCTTCTCTGTCGTCTCCGCGGGCTGAAGGACGGGCACGTTATTCAGCATCGTGTAGAAGAAAGGCTGTAGAGCATCTGCTTTCAGCAACTGGGTGGCTAGGATGACCACTGGCGTGATAACCCGATTATAGTCGATTGAGACAGACAAGAAGTTCTGCTTTGCAAAGATCGGGTGGATGTCGGTTTGCAACTGTTCAGCCGTCAAGGCCTTGTCGAATCTTTCGATCTTCATGAACTCCGTGGCATAGAAACCGGTCACAAACTTGTCTTCAGGGACCGGTGCATCCGGGGCCACCGAGGTTGATTCCGCTTTGGTAGACGCTTTCCCGCCTTTCTTCTTGGCTGGGGCCTTCTTGGCTGGGGCCTTCTTGGCTGAGGTCTTCGTGGCTGGGACAGGCGCAGTACCAGCAGCTTTGGCTTTTCGCGGCGGCCCCTTTCGTTTAGGGGCTGGAGCTGCTGTTGCGGCGGCGGGCGCCATGGGAGTATGTAGGCTGTGCTGTTGCTGTAAGCTTCCGCCGTCCTGCAGCTCTTGCAATCGTCAATGTGAACTTCCAATGATGATGAAAAGAGAGGTATCGAAACCTGGCGTCGCCGCCGTGGGAGGTTATCGCCGCTCGAGGCTAGTGTTGCTGCTTTGTCGAGGTAAGACAAAGGAACGAAAAGACTCGGCCCTGCCGTGGCATTGTGATAATTTGGCAGGCGTCATCGCAAGTTCCGATGCTCTTTGTTCCACTGCGGCCAGCCCAGACGGTTGACGGCCAGGCTGTGACAGTGATCGCAGTCATGGAGGAAGTGCAACGGGATGGCGGAGCCATTGCGGCATGTCTTCGTTATAGAGTATTGGGTACTATGTCCATCATATCAGTAGCTCCCTAGATGGCTTCGACGCCCGCTGGAACGCTCGCAACATGCCAACTCATATGCAATACCATATCATCGTTGCAGCGTCATAGTTCACGCTGGGCTATACCTTAGAGCATGCCCTGACCACCCATCTTTACAACTTGGTCCTCCCCTCCTCACTATGCCCCCTCCTCATCCCCTGCCCACCACTCCCACTCCCACTCCCACTACCAATACTCACCGTTCTAGCAGCCCCTCTAAAAGCAGTAGCAGCCGTACTAACAGCGTTCACCGCCGCTTCCACTCCACCCCCACCTCCCCCAATCTCACCACCCGAATTACTACCAGAAGCAGCAGGCGTCCCACTCCTACTCTGCCTCTGCAATTGCGCGGAAGTAAGCCAATGCACCTGCCTACTCAACCCCGCCACTTGAGCGCCAATATAAGAGATCTCCTCGCGGGTTCGCAGATTCTCGTTGAGAGCTTGCATGGAGTGGCGACCGTCTAGTTCCTGAAGAGCGGCTTGCATTCGCGAGAGTTCATCGCGGAGGGATTCGTGCATGGAGAGGAGATGGTGGAGGGGACTGACGTATGGGCCGTTAGCTGCAGGAGGCGGGAAAGCGGCTGAGGGACTCGGCAGATCAAAGTCCGTGGTGAAAGGTTCAGGTAGGTCTCTTGGTCGAGGGCCTGGACGAGCTGGTGCTGGGCTGGAAGGCGGTAGACCGGCCCCTGTTCGCATGCGTCCGTTGAGGGCACTGAGTGCTGTCGATGAGGTGGGTCGAGATGATGGTGGCGCAGGGAACTCGAAGCCGAAGTCGAAGGGTACCGTTCTTTCATCACCAGCACTCTCTATGCTGGCTTGTCTTGTATGGCCGAGGCTGCTCTCTTCGAGCAAAGGTTCCCGGTTCACACTCGCCCCCGCTTCATCTGGGCGTCTGTCTCGGGGATTGAGTATAGTCTGCATAGCCGAGAAGCCACTTTCCAAGACACCCAGCTTCCTTGTCATAGCCTTCTGCGCCGTCTCCTGCTCATCCAGTCTCTGCTTCTGCGCAGCCATGATGGGTGCTAGCTTCGCGAATGTGCAGCTCTTGGCATGTACCTCCGCTTGACTCCTCTTACTTCTCACGGTACATCCCAGACTAGCACCAGGACAGGCTTTGCTAGTCGCCGGACATGACTCCCTCTTATGCCCGTCCATGTCCCTACTGAGTACATCTTGCTTGCACCGCTTGCACGTGACCTTCCGGTCTGGGCACTCAACTCGCCAATGCCACTCTAGAGTGCTCTTCTGCATGCTTTCATGGCAATCGAGGCAGCTGACACCATAGTGGAGGCACCCCTGCCCAACATCTTTGCGCCGCACAGGTAGCTGGCAGCCCTCCGCTGTGCATTCTTGCAATGCGTAGCCACAGTAGATACTGACATGGTCTTGCACCTCTCCTCTTTTCACTCTGACCGTGCACCCGTCTTCATGCTTTGGACACTTTACCACAAGGTCATCTGTGATGTTGACCAAGATCTTACTCGTAGCCGACCTTGGTCCAAGCTTAGCAGGCGTTCTGCAACTAGGACAGTCTCCTCTCGGTCCATGTGGATTGTAGGTAGACGTCGACGCCCAAGTCTGCCGTATGCAATCCCGGCAAAAGCAGTGATCGCATTCCGCTAGAACAACCGGATCCACAAACGGGCAGCGGCAGATAGGGCACATCAAGTTCTCGTCGGGTTCGGTCACATAGTCCAACAATCGCAGATCAACGGGTGGGTTGAGGTTCTGTGACCGAGCTTTGGAAGACAGAAAGTTGCTCTCTTCCATCTGCCGACGGGCTTCCAGTCGCCGCATCCCGCGTAGGGCCATCTGGCTGCCTGATCCTAATGTCGACAGACTCCGATGTACCTCCGCTATGCCAGACGTGATATCGAGGTGGCTGGCGGAGTGTGATGTGCTGTGAGACGGACGTTGAGGCGATAAGAAGTTGAAGGTGGATTGACCGTCCTGTCGTGGTGATCGCGACCAGGAACGTGAGCGGGACATGGTGGGTAGATCTCCAATGTCCGGTGAGGCCTCTTGTTTAGGCCTCCAATCAAATTTGTACTTTCTGGAGCTCACGAAAGTCCCACGGCTCGTTTGTAAATGTCCGATGTATATCGATGGCAGCTCGTCAAGCTGGAGGATCTCGAGGGGTATATGTCGTGTTGGGCCTCTAGAGTTCGGTACCGTAGCTTTCCAATCCACCGTAAGTCCAGTGACGGAATAAAGTTTAGTTGCAGCAGAAACGAGACGCAGGGCGGTGGCCGCCCTTATACACGAAGATCCCAAAGCACCCCCGCTCTCCTGAAGTGCAGATGAAACAGAGGCTTGCGTCTTCAGCCTACTTTGCTGGGGGTGTAGGATCCCACAGAATCACAGCGTACGTTTCGTTGTCAGACGCCTCAGGCGCGTAGGTCCTGTATTGCGGTCTGAGCTCCTGGTATTGATGCTGTCAGCCTCCTTTGGAGCCAGGAGTTACTGGTCGGAATCCAACACCGATAGTATAGCTGAACAGTTCTAGTAGATGGGGACGATCATCGACGTTCATGGGATTGGTGATGTCGAGCCTGAGAGGTTGTTCGTTATTCGTTGTTATTCCTTCGAAGTCACAGTCAATGCGGTTACGAAACATAGGGCAGGCTATTTTCGGGAGGGGTCGGAGCTTGACAGCCTGCACGTGCCCGGCTGCACGTAAGCCGCCAAACGGATCGCCGGGATCAACCCTCCCGATTGCCGCGGTGTTGGTAACGTCAGCTTCGAGATAGCAGGAGCAGTCGTCAGGCAACGACGTGGATACCTTAGCATAGCATAGTTCCCGCGAGTAGGAAGCAGACAATACCAAGAGAGAAACACCTGCCTCGTAACGACAGCTTCCATATCAAAGCTCCTTTTCAGCTCCCACGCGACGCACCAACGACCAGCAAAAGCTACCGATAGACCAGCTTCCACCATCCATACCTGAGCGCAACAGACGCCCGATACACTCCGCCGAGATGGCGACGACGTCTCCCCACCAGCTCTTGCTGCTCGCGGATCACCTCAAGCTCTCCCTCCTCGAGCGCCAACGAGCCATCAGCCTGAATCTCGAACCCAACAAGCACGACCAGCAGATCACTCAGTCCCTCACAAACCTCCAAGAAGGGCTAGAGCAACTAGAAGCTCAAGAACGAGATCTAGACGTAGCAGAAGACAGCAACAGCGAGCTTTCGCGATTACGAAAGCAATACGAAGAGCTCTATGCCCAGTTCCACGGCAAAGCACCACCCTCCGTAGCAACAACCCATCCCAACGACCCTTCTCTGCAAGAAGACTTCAACGCAGCGCAGCGGAGACGACCGTCCAACTCGCGGAACAAAAGCGTACGTTTCCGCGACAATCCGCACGAAGAACCAGACCCTGTGGATGAAGCCAACCGCGCCGCTCTCTTCGCCTCCCAGGAACAAGACCGCTACCGAGATGAACCAGACTACCCAGACCAGTCTGGTCTGGACAACCAGCAGATCCACAGTTACCACAAGCAAGTCATCAAAGACCAAGACGAGCAGCTCGAGACTCTTGGGCAGTCGGTGAGAAGGCAAAGGATGCTTGGAATAGAAATGGGTACAGAGCTTGATGAGCAGAACGAGTTGCTTGATGATGTTGAGAGAGGGGTGGACAGGCACAGTACCACGTTGGAGAGGGCGAGACGGAGGTTAGGAGGAGTGGCGAGGAAGAGTAAGGATAATTGGAGTTGGGTTACTATTGGCATACTTATATGCGTGTTGGTGTTGCTTATTATTGTGCTGAAGTGAAATGAACGCTATACGTGAATCAACGACTCCTCACGAAAGCTTCTGTACAAAAGATCTTTGGCTCATTTACAGCGTTGAGCAATGGTTTCATGTGCAGTAGCCCAGCCATCACCAACCAACTCACCGGACCGCAGTAATGCTGATGCGTTAATACCGCCTGCAAGCGAATGCGAACCTTCAACACCTCCCTACAAACAAGCTAGTCCGGACCTAACGGTGGTGGCGGATTTGGCAGAACTTGAACACCTGCTGCCACTCTCCGTAATGATTGTATTGAGACGAAGAGGACACATAGCATTTCCAGCACAACGGCTATGACCGAGATACGGCAGACTTGGTTCCAGGTACCACTTTCTCGCAATTGGTACGAAGCACGTCGCTAAGTCCGGCCTGCAGTACGTCCGACGTCCGACGTAACAAGCAAAAGAAGAGCGCTATTCACGCCCTCCCCGGTCTCGAGCCAACATCAACTGGAGGCGGCGCAAAAAGCAAAACATACAGCAGCGGGTATTCCCACGTGGTCACCCACCGTAGTACTAGTCCGCCGGTTCGCAGCTTATGTATGGCAGAGCGGACGGGATGCCCAGTTTTCTGCGACCTATGGCCGTATGTAGTAGCAATTGATCTTGCGGCTGTATATGTACATACGATAACGCACTTCCGAGCAGCTGCCGACTACTGGGACACGCTCGGAGTGATAAGGACCGCAGCCCACGAACGCCTAGCCATCCAATTGGTTGTATTCAGCATCACGGCATAACTGCTCCCGAATCGTAGAGCTTCTATCGTCGAGATGGAACCATGGAACCGCTTTGTGTACACTGTCGGAGAGTGGATAAGCGGTCATGACTTCCTGAGCCTCTGAGAGGTTATGGTCTAGCTTGCAGGCATTCCGGTCCATCTTGCGTTTCTCGCGGTCTCTGCGGCTTTTGGACGAAACGTCTTGGCGGATGTGGCCAATCAGCGATAGCGGCTTTTGCGGCCTCTGCGAGGCTGAGATGACGATATGGATGTCCCTGAACGGCATATAACAAGGCTGTATGTTATGCGACAGGTGTCAAGAGTCTGTCGGTTCGTCTCTCCATCTCATTTGCACCGCTTTGGCTTGTCACATTTCTCCGATTCGTTTTCTCCGTTCTGTCACCATGCCGACCTTCACAGACGTCCAGCGTTTCTTCGCTTGCCAAGCGTTCGGGAAGACGACGCTGCCCGATGTCGACCTGTCTGGAAAGACGATCATAATCACTGGCGGCAATACGGGACTTGGCCTTGATGCTGCGAAGCACCTGTATGCTGCCGTATCACCTCCTGATTGTCGCGCCAAGCTAACGGCGGTGCAGAGCTCGCATGAACGCTTCTCACCTCATCCTCGGCTGCCGCAACCTCAAGAAAGGCGAAGCTGCCCGTCAAGCTGTCTACGAGTCCACTGACTGCAAGGGCCGCACAAAGATCGAGATATGGGAAGTCGACCTTGACCGGTACGACTCCGTCAAAGCGTTCAGTCACCGTGTGCGATCAGAGTTGGAGAGACTGGATGGCTTCATCGCCAATGCCGGCGTCGAGTTGACAAAGTTTGAGCTTTCGGAAGGCTTTGAGAAGACATTGAACACCAACGTTGTCTCGACGTTCCTGATGGCTGCGGAGGTACTGCCGAAGCTTCAAGAGACCGCCTCAACGTACAATGTAGACACCAGGCTTTCCTTCACTGGTTCTCTGATCCATTACTTCGGCCCGGATTCCCAGCTCGATGTGTCGAAAGGTCAAGAGATCCTGATCTCACTGAGTGAGCCGGAGACAGCGGACATGAAAGGCCGTTACAACCTGAGTAAGCTGATCGAACACCAGGTCTTCATGGAGTTCGTCAAACATGTACCTACCAGTGCCGACAAAGGCCAAGTCGTTGTCAATCTCGTCAACCCTGGCTGGTGTGGAACCGAGCTGGGCCGCAACAAGGAGACCGCCTTATTTGAGCGTGTCTTCTTCAGCTTGATTGGCAGGACGTCGGAGGAAGGAAGTCGAACACTGGTACATGCTGTCACCGCAGAAACGGAAACGCATGGAAAGTATCTGTCGGAGTGTATGGTGAAGCCGCAGAGCTCTTACATGCAGAGTGACAGGGCTAAGCTGATCGGCCGCAGGCTGTGGGATGAAGCTTTGCGGAGAATTGGACAGGTTGATCCTGAGACGGCGAAGAGCCTGGCGTCATAGACGGAAGACCTCTGAAGCGTAATTTATGTGCTCGTAGACACGGGAGGCTCGCTTGCAGGAGTGGCGTCGTGAAGCAATGCATTCCCGTCCAGAGCGTCGAGATCATCAAAGAATTCATTGTTCAAATCAAGGTCTCCAAGCACGAACCCATCATCTGTCATCCGCCAGTCGCTCATATCTGGCGCCACCATACCGTAGCGAGTACCTTCTGCCGAAGCATGCTGATCTGGCAAGCGGTCTTGACCTTCTCTCAGTCGAGTCACTAACCGCAGTAACTTCGCGATCGGCTTCCAAAGCATACCCGAGTCCAGATCCTCAGCCGGACAAGCATACCTCCGAAATGTTTGGCGGGCTGCAACATACGCTCTGTCTGCATGTGGGTCTATGGGCGACCGGCACAGTTCGGCAAGAACTACGGCCAGAGCGTACCAGGGTACCCAGACTTTCCATGCAAAGGGGCCAAGTTGAGCGAAGTTCTCCTTACAGTTGTGGCTCTCCAGGACGCTGGTAGCACATTCCAATACATCGAAGTCGTCCCATGGCGGAATGAGGTGATCTTCTTGCCGATATGGTGGCCTGCGGAGAAGCAGCACCATATTGGCTGCAATAGATTCGGCGCCCATCTTTGTAAGCATTTGGGCCGGCGTGGCTGTGTCTAGGTCAATGGATATGTACCTCTCGCGGAACGACTGCTGCAGCTTCGAGACAAGTCGAGCTTTGCGCTCCCAGTCTTGCCATCCGTCCGAAGAGCTGCTAGAGGTCTCGCAGACGTCCTTTTGGCAAGTCATCGCTTCGAAGCACATCAAGGGAAACGACATGTCGGTGAAGCCTCCAGACGAGACAAGTGACGTAGCTGTAAGTGGCATTTCAGCGTCGTTGATGTTGAGCGGTGGAGGACCAATAGCTCTTCGTTGTATGAGAGGTTGAGACCCACGGTCCAGTGTCGCCTGGGTATCCATAAGGCATATCGTGTACCACAGTCTGCGCCTTACTTCCAGATCGAAGGGAGAGTAAGCCACTGGGTTCTCACAGCCGAGACCAAGCGCACTTGCTACTCTCACGGCAATGGCCAGAAGTGTCCAGCTTGTTGCATACCTTCTGTAAGCGCGTAGTCCTTGCAGATATACCACGAACGCTTGCAGGCCTCTGACATCTGGTCTCTGAAGGAGCTTAGCCTCCGCGAGGTAGAACTCTGATGCAGCACGATACTCATCCAGCAGTGCCGCCCTGCTGGAACACAGCATTTCTTCACAATCATCGTCGGTAACAGTACAGAGTGCCATGTGATAGACTGCGAATTCTAGAGCTTCCAGGGATGATGACTTTGAGCTTGGTGAGTCGCTAGCAGACTTTATTAATATTTCCGATCGAACAGTCGGCCAGTGGACGGGCTTGGAGATCGGATCCACGCGGACTTCGTATAGATTGAGTAGCACAGCCCGAGCGTATTCGGATGGTCGTGACCAAGCAGGAGGCATGATCTGGTGAGCTCCTACGCTTCCGAAAAGTAGTGTGCCGGCGGCAAGTGAAGCATCTGAGCATCCATTGGAGGATGGCTGTACCTCTGATCGCTCATCATCGTCACCATCCGAATCTTCCAATGTCTCACGTAGACCTGCAACTTCATGAGAAAGCGCAGTCCAGAAGTCCGGCGCCACATACTCGCTCAGCTTCCCAGAGGGCTGTACTACGGGTGCTAGGCAGGCCTGTTCTCTGACTTCGCCGTTCGTGTGGTCGGCATTCGAGATCAAATCGTTGCCAACAGCTGGGGAACGTCTCAACAGATCCTCAAGACGCTCTACGCGTGCTTCGAGAAGAGAAGTCTTGTTCCGAAGCTTGCCACTCCGTCCTCTCGGTAGTCGCTCGCGCTGTACGACATGACAGTGGAGACCTGCATCCCTACACGCTGAGCATGGCACGGCTTTGTCACACTTCTTCTTTCGCTGTCGACACTGCTGGCAACTCAGCTGTGGCATCCTTCATGAAGTCTCAATTCTGGAACCTCGCTTCACTCAGGCCACGTCGCAGCGTGCGGACCAATTCCTGCCCAGTAGCCTCCAAATACATGGGAATCTGTAGAAGTTAGGAGCTTAGCCTTGGACAATGATCTTTGAACCTCGACGTCAGGCTCTGTCAACGGCGGACGGATGGAAAAGAAGATTGGAGGAAAGCCTCGGTGACGTCAATGTTTGGTTCCATCTCAATGGAGAAGGTGGTGTTTCGTGAACAGTGTTCGTTAGTATCCATTTCTTTATCGATCGCTCACAGCTACTGTATATTACCGATAGCTGCTTGACACGGTTGCAGCCAACTTGCCATCCGTTTACATACTCCCAACTAACACTTGGAGACATGCATCTTGAGTTGGAGAAGAAGGTTGTCCTTGTCACAGGTATGTCGACGGCAATACAGTCTGCTCATCTCATCAGTACTGACGAGTTCAACTAGGTGGAACGAAGGGCATCGGACGAGCAACAGTAGAGGCGTTCCTTAAGGAAGGTGCAACAGTGCGCTTCTGCTCCAGAACACAAGCAGATATTGACTCTACGGGCAAGACACTGGCGAAGGATTTCCCAGATGCTAAGGCTACAGGCACAGTTGTCGACGTCAATGAGATAGACCAACTGTGCCAATGGGTCGAGACGTGTGCCAAGGAAGAAGGCCAGATCGACGTGATCGTGCCCAACGTGTCCTGCTTCGCCATGCAAGACACACCCGAGCAGTGGAAAGCGGCCTTCCACACGGACATGTTCTCCCTCTGGAGTATGATCCAAGCCGCACTCCCGCATCTCGAGAAGTCGAAAGGCAACATCGTCACCATCGCCTCTGTCAGTGGTAGAGACGTCGACGCCACTGCACCAGGACCATATGGCGCGATGAAGGCTGCTGTCATACATTACACCAGTCAGCTGGCATACACACTGGCGCCGAAGGGCGTACGTGCAAATGTCTGCAGCCCCGGGAACGTTTACATCAAAGGCGGCGTCTGGAATCAGATCGAAGATGGCATGCCGGGCATGTTCAAGAAGCAGATGGAGTTGAACCCAACAGGCAGGATGGGTAAGGCAGAGGAGATCGCTGATGCCGTCGTCTTTCTTGCGAGTGCAAGAGCGAGCTTCGTCTCCGGTTCCAACTTCGTGGTGGATGGCGCACTGTGTACTGGCGTGCAGCTGTAGAATTGATCAATGGAGTAGTGGGATTGGCATTATGTATTATGTTTGCTATCACCTTATCGCTATCACCTTATGCACACCAACTCAAGCGCCTCGCAATGTGGGTATCAGCTCAAGCGACTGTGATCCATCCAAGCTGTCGATAAGTCGCACGCCGCGATCGAAATGTGAGCTTATGCGCTCGCTCCAGGTACGGCCGGCTTTGGCGTAAAAGGCATCCCAGAAGGCTGTTGCGGTGCATGTAGAATCTCCTTCCTGCCGTTGGCCTTATAGTAGAGTATGATATCCCCGCCGCCGCGCCAGAGGTGTGAGCGTATGGTGGCTAGAGTCATGGTAGGAGGCACGATCTGATATCACATTAGCAGATAGCCTACGGGTCTGGGATGGGCGTACATACCTGATTCTGACACCAAAGCTCAAGATACTCCTCCACCTTCAACGCATTCGGGTCCCTCTCATCCTGCTGTTCGGGAGGTGGTCCAGGTTCAATGCGCTCAGCCACATATGCCATGATCTTCTTCGCGCGCAGCATGCGGTTGGCGTTCAAGCGATTGTTGCCGTCATTCGCTATACTCGGTAGAACGCCCTGCCATGGCTCGAGCACAAAGCTGATCTTGACAATGTCTTTGAGCGGGACCTGGTTCCTGAGTAGTACTTCACCGAGCCACATCGGGGCGGCCTTCTCGAGAGTCTCGCATTGCTCGCCAAGCGTGCCTACGGTGCCCTCGAAGAGGTCGGCAACGCCACCGGCTTCGGGTCGGTCTTCCTGGATCAGGATGGTGGTATTAAGCGGTGGCTTCAGCACAGGCGTATCAGCAGGTAAGGAGGGGTTGATGGAAGACGGCAAGTCAATAGGTCCAGGCTCCGGCACCGGCAAGCCATTATCAAAGGCTTGCTGGTTCTGTATCTGCGCTTGCAGCGAGTCCTCGTACGCATATCGGATCTTCTGCACGGTGCCGAGAAGATTATCATCAACCACACGGCTGTTGCTGGTATTGCTTGATCGCGCATCACTTTCGGTTTCTATCTTCTCTTCAACAACAGCAGGCTTGCCAGGCTCATTTGTGGATTGCCGGCCAAGCTTCTTCATGCCACTAAAGGACATGCCCATGCTGAACTTCTTGCCAAACAGTCCTGCTTTCGAAGGTGTCTCCTTCGGAGTGTCGTCTGCCGTGGGCGTGGTTGCTTCTGTACCTTCGCTCGGTGTGACTGGGGCTGGAGCACTACCACCGGGGGTCGTAAGTTCAGTATTAGGGATCCGCGAACTTGAAAAGTAGTCGCTGTTGCGATCTGTCGACTGTCGTGGCTGGGACGACTGCTGTGATGTTCGCTTCTCCAAGGGCGCTCCATCTTCAGACATGGGCGATAGCGGCTGATGCGAGCCGGAGGAGCTCTTAGCAGGTGAGTTGAAATTGCCTGGCGTGGCGAGCCCGATAGCAAAGCCTGGTGTCGTCACCTTGTTCATGCCATTCGCTGGTGCTTTGAGAGTCGTTGCTGATGGCGGACCGGATTGGAGCTGATTCCACCCATTCAATGGCTGCTGCGGTAGCTGTATGCTCGAAGGGGCGTTCTCTCGTTGCAATCGCTGTTGCTCTTTCGTACTAAGGAGCTGCTTGCGGAATGTTTGATCTCGCCGTATCTCTTCGGTAATGAGATTGGAGAACAAGTAGCGTAGTACCCATTTGCCAAGGTTGATGCGCTGATCTTCCCGAAACTCGATATCTTCGTCCAGCTCCAGCTCGTCGGCGTACATCTCAGCGTCGAAGCATGTATTCTCTTCCAGTATCACGGCTACGCTGCCCGTCCGTGTATCGACAGTGCACCAGTTGGCGACCGTCGTGCTTGTTGTGACCTCGTCTTTCACATCCTCCAGGTGGCGCTTTCCAAAAGACTTGATGGGTACGCACTTGAGCAGATCCCACATCACTACCTCGCCGGCAGTATCCAGTGTAAGCACTCGCTTCCTGTCATTCAGCATGACATGCTTGATTAGCCCATTCTGCCCCTCGACGGAATAATCTGGCTGCGCTCTCACTGGCTCCGGAATGACAAGCTCAGGGCTTTGCGATCCCTGCTTGCCACTCATGATCGACTGTCGCTTATCGCCATCGGGAACGATAGGAGTAGGAAAGTATGTCGTATTGCTCAAGCGAAGCATGTGCTTGAGTGGCAGTTTCCGCTTCAGGCTGCCGTTTGCCCGGGGTGCCTCAGGCGGTGGGCTCGGGTACCTGGACTGCGTGGTTGCTATGCTTGCTCGATGTGCATTGTAATTCTCCGGTACCTCAATCTCAGCATGCTCGGTATTGACATCGCGCCATCGATTGATCGTTGGACGGTTCGTAGCCGTCCAAATACAGTCTCCGGCTGCAACCAGCTTGTGCACACCCTCGTGCTCCTGCGCTACGGCGACTGAGATGCCTTCATCCAACTCAATGACGTCTCGCGTGTCCGTCTTGGCAATGAGACCGCTCTTGTCGCTGGAATAGAACACCGAGAGATCCGGGTCTGAGGAGAACAGCGACCACACGCTTGCATCGTGCATGGTGAGGGTGTACATGCACCGCCCAGCGCCTGTGCTCCACACCTTGACCGTCCGATCACTGCTCGCGGTCATGATGGTGCTGCCATCCTGACTGACCAGCACGTCCCGGATATTGTCCGTATGCCCTACGAGCTTCGTTATCCGCTTGCCTGTCCGCGCATCCCATACCCGCACTGTGCTCTCAGGCCCACCACTGGCGAGCACATTGTTCGTCGCCGCCAAGGCATACACGCTCCCCTTCTCTTTACTAGACAGCGTGCCGGCTTCATCGTCCTCGACATTGATGCACAGCTTCTGACCGGCTCCACTGAGATCCCACAAGCAGATCTTCCTGTCCAGACCTCCACTAGCGACCCAGTCCGAAGTTGGCGATGGCACCGCTAGCGTCTTCACATAGTCACTATGCAAGCCCAGGGTTTGCGGAGGTAGCCTGTCGGCCGCCGAAGGTCTCCATAGCTTGACTGTGATGTCCGAGGATGCTGATATGAGCGCCTCGTTTGACTGCGCCAATGCGATGTCATTGATCCAATGGGTATGTGCCTGCACCTGCTGCCTGAACCGCGTCTCCGGCGCCTTGGGTAGCTTCTCATCGTACTCGGGTAGTGAAGCGTTCTTGAGGTCCAGACCCAAGTCCCAGGCGCATATTACTCCGTCTCTGCCTCCCGTATACAGTCGTGAGCGATCGCTGTCCACTGCGAGTCCATTCACACCGAGTCTGTGGCCTCCGGCCGAGTTCGCAAGCGGCAGGACTACATCACACCATCTTTGTCAGCCTCGCGCATTGGTGACGAGGAAGTATGAGGCTCCAAGCAACTTGGCGCAAACGCACCATAGCTTATCCTCTGCCGTGCTTTGCGTGCCATTCAGGCTACCTATCTCTGCCCAACTCCCAACATGTGAAGCACACTAGCTCGCCTCGCACCCGCGCCGTTGTCCTGGTTCTGGGGTCCCGCAATATGAGAGGTGGGATGAGAGATGCAGATGAAGGAAGCGATATGCGAAGTAAAAGTCTATCTCACATATGGCTGGCCAGAAGCCAGAGGACGTTGGTCACGCGGATACGGAGTCGACATCCAGCGCCTCTTTGCGCACTTACAAGCGAAGTGAAACGAAGGATGGACCTGCAGATCCGACGCAACGGGTGGGGGTGGGGTCTGGAGCTACTGGAACGTGCTGCGTGCATGTACTGGGTCAACAAAACGTGGTTTCGGTGTTCATATCCCACGTGGCTAGAGTCCCGAGAGTGAGGTATCTGGGATGTGATGCAGAAGGAGTACAGATGCGTTTGAAGCAATGTGGTCGACTGAGAGAGACAATGCTGCCGCCAAGGTGCTCCTCTCAAGTGTATTTAACACCCTTGTAGAATGAGGGTCCACCTGATAGGGCGTATCGCTATTGCAGACGGTGAGTCAGGCTATATAGAAATACGCATAGAAAGGTCCGCCCGGAGGAAGCTCGTAGCCAGCGTCCTGCTCTAACGAGCCGAAAATGGCACCCATCGCACTACCAATCTTCTTCTCCAACGACGAGTATGCAATCCGCCCAGCAAAGAATACCGATGCGTTCAGAGACATATGGTGGGCGTTCGTCCAAGAGATGGGTTCAAATCGCAGCCGCTATGATCTCGACCGCTTCATCAACTCATCAATGTCCTCAGGCATGCTTCTGCTCATACACAAGCCCACCAACAGGCCATGCGGTCACATCGCCGCCACAGTCAACTCCAACAAGACCGGCTGGATTTCTATGTCCATCATCGATGCTGCTCATCGCGGGAAAGACATGGGTCGAGAGCTGTTTAAGGCGGCGATGCTGGACTTTGAGCGTGGTGGGACCCGGATTCTAGGCCTTGATAGTGTTCCAGGACAGGAAGCGAGGTACGAGCGATGGGGATTCGTCGAATCGTCGCTTGGGGTCGTGAAAATCATGGTGCGGCAGCCGGTGTCCAAGGCGCCGTTACCTGTTTCAGCCTCTAAAGGCGGCAACCAGCAATGTGGCTTGCTCGTCGATATCCGGAAAGTGTCATGTCGTCTCCTAGCGGAGCATGAGCTCAAGTACGCCGGTTTCGAGCGCTCCAGGCTCTGGAGCGAAGACAACATGCTCAGACGACCAGATGTGTCGGGCGCTGCGCTGGTAAGCAAACCGCATCCGGAATCCGTCGAGGACTTGCACGCCTGGATGCTCGTTCGGCGCTTCCCTGGCAGGCTGCGCATTGGACCAGTGTATGCAAGGGACGCGAATTCGGCCAAGGCTGTCCTTGAAGCCGGTATGCTCGCTGCAGAAGCAGACAATACCGAGAGCAACTTGTTAGAGAAGGATGTTTCCGGCAATGTGACTTTCTCGGCTGAAGTCTGGAGCGGCAATCCGGCAAGTGAGGAGCTGTTCAGAAACCTGGGCTGGGAAGACACAGGATCCGCGATGCATCGCATGTGGTCTGACGGCAAAGCTACACCGGCATTCAGTGAAGGTGGTGCCGCGCAGGATGGCGTATTCGCGGTCTTTGACACTGCAATCGGCTAGTAGATGAGATCCCCGTACGCACTTCAAGGCGCCTGTACCACTTCTTCAACCCAGCTCTCAAACACCATATCGCCTGCTGCCACAGCTCGCACAGCATGCGCTCGCTTCTTGGGGCCGGCGTCGTCGGTATCATCTGTAGCTCCAGGCTGGACTGGCATCCAGGGCTGAGGATGCCCAATAGGCGCGTGGCCATCGCCCTTGAGCTCTATCGCGACGGTGAAGGTGCACCCAGTCGGCAGCGACTTCAGCTTCGAGCCACAGCTTGCAAGCTTGCTCATGGTAGCGCGGAATTGCTCCTCCATGTCAATAGTTGGTAGGACTGGCACTCTGTCTCCGCCTGGTGTACTGCGCTCGAGAGGTACATCTGCGTCCGCAAGGCTGACCACTGGAAAGCGCGACACGTCGAACATGAAGCGCTCGGTTGGCCTGTTGTCTTTGGTGTAGATCACAACAGCCACACGTGCTACCGTCCCCTTGAGTAGCTCCGTTTCTACCGCAGTCACAGCGTCATTGATCCATTCGCAGACCTTCGGATGTCGGTTTTGACGAACTGCGAAGTTGTATTTGCGGGCTGATAGAAAGGATGTCTTCGGGTAGATCGCTCGCTCGTAGAGTATGGTATGAATCGCCACAGTCAGGAAGTCCGTGAACGCCGTGATCAAGGCCCGGAACGTAGGCTGTAGGTCTGCCATTGCGAAATGCGTTCAAGTACTCTCGCTCCCGAGCCGCCCTCTTGAGACCTATCTTCGCTGCATGAGACAGCTCGACGTTGTCGCTTGTTATTGTTGCTACTGCGTCGGGAAGCCTTCGATGAAAAGGCCTAGCAGCTCATCATCGTTGTAAATAGACGCTTGTATATCGCGCCATCCCGAGTGCATCCAAGATGCCAGGTAGCTCGTTCGTATGTTTTGCCCATGTGAATGTCGATGGAGAAAGAGAAGGAAGAAGGCGAGGAAGGAGGTGAGTCGCGAACTTGACTTGCCGGGTTTTGTCACTGAGTCTATGACCTCGACTTTAAGCTTTGAGGGCGCGTCTTCTCGTGATCTTCACTTCCACCTTTCTGCAGGCACTTACAAACAACTCTAAATCTTGCTATCAAGCATCGTTATAGTCGTCGGAACGCAGGTCTTCTCAGCATACCGCACATCGCCATTTTATTGTGGAGCACCAGTCCACCAGCGCCAAGGACCAGAAGGTTGCGAGATCTCCGTCTGTCATCCCAGACGAGCAGCAGAACTTCAGGCAAACTCAAACTTATGTTTGCGGTCTTGCGAGAAAGCATCTCCGGAACAGCTCAAGTGCATGGTGGATGATACACCAAGCATCGTGACCAGAGCTGGAGGCTAGCCTTTTCCGCGATGGAGGAGCAGCTAGTGCGACTGCTTACCGAAACCCAGTCGTCACAAGAGGGACCAAGGAAGAATGCAGAGTGGCAGCTCAAACAATTATACAGCAATCCGGACTTTCCTCTAGCCCTTACTACAGTCGGCTCGCACAACGATGTACCCGTCAACACTAGGCAGTCGGCATTGCTTGTCCTGAAAACCTTCGTCCAGGCTTGTTGGTCACCATCTTTCGATGAGTTCAATGGGCAGTTCTTCGCGGATGATGGCAGGAAAGCACAGGTTCGACGGTCTCTGCTGGATCTTGCGGTCAGCGCAACGGACGAACGGAAAGTGAAGAGTGCCGCCAGCCTTGTCGTCAGCAAGATTGCCACCGCAGACTTTCCGGACGAGTGGCCGGATCTGCTACCGACCGTGCTCAATGTGGTCGCAACAGGAAGCGATGGGCAGCTTCATGGAGCGCTGAAGGTGCTTAGTGAGCTTGTGGACGACTGCTTCAACGAAGAGCAGTTCTTCAAGGTTGCGAGCGATCTTGTTCGGGTGGTGCAAGATGTTGCTATCAGCGAGCATCGAAAGCCCATTTTGCGCGCTCTGGCTGTGTCAGTCTTCCGATCATGCTTCGACACCCTGGAGATGGTAATGGAAGATCACAAGGCAGCTGTCAAGGGGTGGGCAGAGGAGACGCTCGGCGGCTGGATACCTTTCTTCATCAATGTATTGAAGGCGCCGCTACCTGCACCGCCATCGGACGAGGACGAAGACCGAGAGAGTGGAGCACCAGAAATCTACCGTGGCTGGGTGGCACTCAAGCTGCAAGTCGTCAAGGTCCTCATGCGAATACGCTCCCTTTTTCCACCCGCACTATCGCCTCACAGCCAAGCTTTGTTCTCGGCAACTTGGCAGGAATTGTCAACGCTGCAGTCACAGTACAAGCAGATGTACATTGATGACGATCGACAAGGTCGGCTGGAAGATGCTGACGGACTCCCCTACACGCTGGACTTCCTAGTGCTAGAGGAGCTAGACTTCATGCAGGCGTGCTTGCGTGCGCCTCCGGTACGCAAAGAGCTCGATCAGCAACTCAGAAGCCAAGGCAGCGTTGCCGACAGTTGGGTCACCGAGGTTATGAAGATTGCAGTGGCCTATGCTCAGATCACGACGGAAGAAGAGGGCCTTTGGGACATCGACGTCAATGTCTTCTTATCGGAAGAAGCAAATGTCACGGCGAACTACACTCCTCGCACCGCTTGTGGCGATCTGGTCATCAAGCTAGGGGAGTGGCTGAACGCGGCAACAGTCGAGGGTCTGTTAGCTTATACACGGATACTGTATGCCGAGAACGCATCCTGGAAACTGAAAGAAGCTGCTCTGTACCTTCTGAACCAACTACTGGGCGACTTCCAAGACGTTGAGAAGAAGATCGGTGCCGAGGCCGCAAACGGCTATGTGGATTTCATACAGCACGCGGTGCAAGACGAGACTGAGTTCCTGAGGTCCAGAGGCTATTTGGTCGCGGGCAGTCTCACGCGGACATCTGGGGACGCCTTGCAGCCCGTTGCTATTACGTTCATGGACGCCTCGTTACAGGCTATCAACAACGACCCCTCGGAAATCGTCAAGGTCTCGTGTATACGGGCGCTCCAGTATTACTTGGCCGCCCTACCGCCTATGATCACACTGCCAAAACAGGCTGCTATCATTGCTGCGCTCTCAAGCTTCCTTAACACGCAAGACCTTAGCGACCTCACCGATAGCGATGACCTGCTTATCAACGTCATTGAGACTCTTCGCGATGCCATTCTACAAGACACTAGCACTTGCCTAACGAATGGTGGGATCGACCTCCTTTTCACTGTGGCCAGTCAAGGCGCGACAAACTTCCAGATTGCGATGCTAGTGACGGAAACCTTTGAGGAGATTGCCAGCACCATCTCGGCTACGGGTGGCGAACAGTATGCCCACCTCACAGCCAAGGTGCTCCCCTCGCTCATGGGCGCATTCGACGTTGCGACTTTGACAGAGGAGAATGCTCTCGCCAACTTGGCCGCGGAGCTGCTTTCTGTCTTGGCTGCAAATGGCTCGACACCACTGCCGCAAGGCCTGATCGCGACGGTCATGCCACGGCTGAACAGGATGCTGCTTGGCTCACAGGACGAAGAATTACTGAAGTCGGCGACCGCCGCCGTGAAGCACATGCTCAGCTACGATCCCGAGCAGATGTTCAACTTCCTGGACCAGGCGGGTAAAGGCGGATTGGAAGTGGTATTGATCATCATCGACCGCCTGCTCAACCCAGCGGTGGACGACAATGCCGCATCGGAGGTCGGTGGCCTGGCTGCAGAGGTCGTCGAAAAGGCTGGCTCTGAGCGGCTAGGTCCATACCTGGTCCAGCTGCTCCGTGCTGTCGCAGTCCGCCTTGGTACTGCAACACAGGCAGCGTTCATCCAGAGTCTGATACTGGTCTTCGCACGCTTGTCGCTTACCTCTGCCCAGGACGTGGTGAGCTTCTTGGCAGACGTGCAGCTCGGTGAGCAGAATGCGCTGCAAGTGGTCATGAGCAAGTGGCTGGAGAATTCCGTCACGTTCGCCGGCTACGACGACATCAGGCAGAAGTA
>JAKLLW010000067.1:0-64209 GCA_022814695.1 Neocatenulostroma microsporum
CGCTGATCGGCGCCGACTCGCAATGCCATCTGAGCGAGGAGCTGCACGATGCGGCCTATATTCTGCCGAGAGCCATGATCGCTACCGCGACAGCGAACTACGTCATGGGCTTCATCATGGTCTTGGTGAGCAATACCCCACCGAGGGTTTCCGCTTCTGCAGGTTCGTAGAGCTGATCCGTCGTTGCCCGCAGACAATCATGTTCACCATCGGCCCAGATGTCGACGCTGTCTTGGACACACCTTACGGCCAGTCATGGGTGCAGGTGGTGTACAACGCCACCAACTCCTACGCCGCTTCCATGACTTTCGCCTGCCTTGTGGGACTGTTGCTTACATGTTGTCTCATCAACAACATCACTACGGCTTCCCGACAACTGTGGTTAGTCATCGCATCTCTTTCCCAAAGACGCGTAGTGTTTTCGGAAGCATGTGATGCTGACCTCGAGCGCACTGCAGGTCGTTCGCTCGTGATGGCGGAATCCCATTCTCCGCCTTCTTCGCCAAGGTCCGGCCCGGCTGGGACGTGCCCGTCAACGCCATGATCTTCACCTTCGGCATCACCATAACCCTCTCCCTCTTCATCATTGGCGTGCCTGTCGCCTTCTCGATTCTGACCTCCCTCTCGCTGACGGGACTCATCTCCTCATACCTGCTGGCGGTAGGCTGCCTCCTAGCCAAGCGGATCCGTGGCGAGCCCTTCCCGCCAGGACGCTTTAATCTCGGGAAGTTCGGGTTCCTATGCAACGGCATGGCAGTCTGCTTCCTGCTGCTCGTATGGGTATTTATGTTCTTCCCCACGGGACCGAACCCCGGACCGGGCGGCATGAACTGGTCGGTGGTGATATACGGCTTTGTCGTCATATTGTTCACTACGTACTTCTTCGTGCGCGGACGGCAACAGTACCTCGGGCCTGTTGAGTATGTGCGTAAAGGTATCTGAGACTGCGCGCGGAGCACATGCAGCACCCACAGCGTTAGCCCGGGCTGGAGAATACGGAGTCCCTGCGACTGCCATACCCATTGCACTGACCAGACCCGGAGGACCACAAGTGCTCAACCGAGTTTTTGGTTGAGGGTTTTGAGGGTTGGTTGCCGTTCACCAGATCGAAGGGTTGAGCGGTTGGTTGATGAGTTTGGTTGGCTGGTTGTCCATTGTGGGGGCCAAAAGAGTGTAGCGGCGGCGGCGGCGGCGGCGGCGTAGCAGCTCCTACGTATGCAGCGAGGTCTATACGCATCTCCGCTATATAGGGTGGCGATATGCTCGCGAATACTGCCCTCGCCGTCGCATAGGAGGTGTTTGTCTACGAAAAGGAGCCTCTTCGGCTCCGTTCCGTCCGGTTCCCGTAGATGCCCCCAGCCACACATTTCTCCGACTCCGTCCGCCTCACGTGCACCACTTCGGAGGAGCGCCTGAAAAGGAGGTAGACTCCCCCAACCCCTTGCCATGTTTCAGGTCGTGAGTAGCGATTGCAGCACCATGCATGACCGAAGACTGTGCTGGGGAGACGTAGATCCATCACGATGGACCAGGTACGTGATGGAACAGTGAGCAACACCGTTCAGACCGCTGTCTCGTGTCGAGTCACCAGGCATATGCTTATATGGCGGCGCTGTCTTCAGGTTCGTCATTGAGCAGGTATATTTGCCGAATACATCGCCCAATACGTCCATTA
Source organism: Neocatenulostroma microsporum (assembly GCA_022814695.1). NCBI lineage: Eukaryota > Fungi > Ascomycota > Dothideomycetes > Mycosphaerellales > Teratosphaeriaceae > Neocatenulostroma > Neocatenulostroma microsporum. Next base: position 1,676 of record JAKLLW010000067.1, read on the forward strand.
GTAGCGCGATCTTCTTAGACGACTATCAGTGTTAACCTCCCAAATCAAGTCGATACCTCGCCCTCCTTCCCAACCTCCACAGCAGAATCCCTCTTCACACCGACACCATAGATACTCTCCATAATCATCTTACTATACTCTCCCACCGTAATCCCAGGCTCGATAACTACACCGTTGACATCATACCTGCCCACCCTCTCCTCCGTACCTTCAGCGACTACCGGCTGCAACACCGTCTCTGGACTCGCAGCACCAAAGTACGCCATACTCATCCTCTCCTCCCACGCAGGCAGCCCCTCAAACGTCACGCGATGCTTCGTCGCTTTCAACTTGCCCCCTGACCAAAACGCCAACGCATCGCCGAGATTCACCAGTATATGTCCCGGGATATGTGGAGCAGGGACCCAAGAGCCGGAAGGAGATTCTACCTCCAGCCCGGCGCAGGTTTGGAATAACAGGGTCACGGAGCCGGAGTCCGAGTGAGGCGACATGCGCGTTGTCCTCTCACCTGGGTCAATAGAGCGGGCAGGGTAAGAGAGGAGCCGGAATTGGTTCCCGTTACCGGCGTCTTCGGCGTGGGCGCTGGCGAAGTAGTTCCTGTCCGGCAGGTCCATGGCTAGGGCGAAGCACTGCAATAGCTTGATGACGAGTGAGTGGCAGGAGTGCTTGAAGGCTTCGATTTCGGCGATGTGCTCGTGCCAGAATGGCGGAAGAGCGTCTTGATGCTCCTGGAGTTGACCAGGTTTGCCGGCGAGCCACAGACTGGCTTTATCGTCTTTCTTGCGGTCGGATAAGGGAGCATTGTAGCCCATGTAGCGGCTGTTGATCGGCCATGGGTCTTTCTGCTCAGGCGGCAGAGCGAAGAACTCGTGAGCTCGAGCGAACATGCGCTCGACATCTGCATTGGGGATGGGATGATTCTTGAGGAGTAGGAAGCCCCATGTCGAGCTCGCCTCAGTGATCTGCTTGGCGATGTCGAGTTGAACGTCTGGGTCATCTATGCGGGAGATGTCGATGATTGGGAAGGAATTCGCCATGGTCGAAACTCATCCGGTGTGTCTCTTAAGTTAGTCGGTAGAATTCGACTGCTGGAGGTGAGTACATTTGCATGTAGTAGAACGTTGCACAGGAGATAGCAGTCGGCCGATGTTCGATAAGCTTAGCCATTGTTCAGCTTCACCTACCATGCAGCCCTTCGCTAGCTGCAGCTCTACCTCAGCCAATCATCGGCCATCTCATGCACAAGGGAAGCTTTAAGGCTTCTGGTTGTGCCTTCCGTGCCCTCTGAGGGACTGTGACCGATAGGAGAATGGTGTGCGCAGGGCGGGGGTAGTAGCAAAAGTACATTGTTGTTAGTACGCTAAGGACTTGTAACTGTACAAAGGCAGCTCAACCCCATGAGCCACCTCCACACCCAATACTCCTCTACTTCGGTTCCGTCTTCGTCTCTCCTCTTCACGTCGCCCACTCAACCGATAACCAGGGAATCACCTTCCCCAAAGTCATACGCCGGAATCTCCAAGTTCAACGGCGCCGGCCCCTTCCTCGCCCGTCCACTGATATCGTAATGACTTCCATGGCAAGGGCAGAACCACCCACCAAAGTCACCCGCCTCACCGATAGGCACACATCCCAAGTGCGTGCACACACCCAACATGATCAGCCACTCTGGCTTCTTCACACGGTCCTCATCGGGCTGCGGGTCGCGGAGTTTCTGCCAGTCGGTGTCGTTGGCCTCCTTGATCTCGTCCTCGGTGCGGTGGCGGATGAAGACGGGCTTGCCGCGCCATTTGATGATGACGTTCTTGCCTTCGGGGATGGTGGCAAGGTCGACTTCGACCTTGGCTTGGGCGAGGACATCGGCCGAGGCGGACATGTTTACTAGGAAGTCTGTACATATCACGTGTCAGTGGCCACAATATCTTCAGATACGTATATGTATATATGTTCCTTGAGTGTATGGCTGTGGTGTGATTCATTTTGAAGTTGATGTGTATACGCACTCTGCACAGTATCCTTCGCCCCCAGCGCACTCAGTCCACCAAGCGTGCCGACCATGAAGTACTGGAAGACCTTGTTGCCCGTCTCATTGCCGCCCCGGTACTTCTTGAAGCTCGGTATCGCCGTCGTATCCTGTCGGCCCGTCTCGCCGCGGTGGAAGGGGGAGTTGAAGATGTGCTGCGAGGTGGATGCATCCGCTCGGTTGCGCTTTTGCTGCTGGATCGCCGCGGACTGGCGGAGGGCGGGCAGCTGCTGGCGCGCAGAGTGCCGTACGAGCGACGTCGCGGCTTTGGAGGTGAGAGACATGATTGCGGTGGCGGTGGAGGGGAGGGTGGTGTCTGCTGGGGCGCAATGGGTCGTCGTGGTGGAAAAGCAGGAGATGGTGATGCTTGCGGGTATCGAGTGTCTTCCGATTGGCTCAATACATCGCGGGAGTGTGGCTGCCTCAGGCTTGCAGATCGCGACGTTGACTTCGACCGTGACACGCATGCGTGACAGCCTCGTGAACAACACCTTCTCGATCTCAACATCAACAAACAACCTTCATCATTCCACGTTCGAGCAGGATATCTCAGGGCAGCATGGATTCCTGGCTGAAAGGCGCGAAACCAAACAATGGCGTAAAACGCAAATCTCTCGACAACGACGATCAGCCTTCTAAACGATCGAAGCCGGCCACGAAACCTCAAAAGACTCGTCCAACAGCCTCATCGGACAAGGCTTTAACAGCAGGCTTCAACCGCGTTCCGATTTCAAACACGCTTGGCTTGAGGTCAAGACCTCAGCCGCAAGCAGCAGCCTCAGTCTCAGCCTCGAAGCTCCCCAAGACGTCAACCCCGCCTCCTTCCAGCACGCCACCATCCAATGCGCTCCAAGTCACCGAGGAGATGGGTGATATCTTCGACGCTCCCCCAAGCACTCTCTTGATCCACGCCTGCAACTGCCAAGGATCCTGGAGCGCCGGAATCGCCAAGGCCTTCAACTCCGACTACCCTGACGCATTCAAAGTCTACGCAAAACACTGCAAGAAATGGGATGGTTCCCAGCTACTCTCTACAAGCCTGCTTATCCCGCCATCCGACCTCGCAGCCACCAACGACGATGATGACAAGGCAAAGCACTTCGTCGGCTGCCTCTTCACCTCGCGCTTCTACGGCCGCCGCAAGGACGCGCCGGCGAAGATCTTAGCAGCGACTGGGCCGGCGATGAAGGATCTGCTCAGGAAGGTTACGGAGTGGAACGCCGAGCATCCTGCTGATGGGGAGAAAGTCAAGAAGGTGCGCATCTGCAAGATCAACAGCGGTTTGTTCAATGTGCCGTGGGAGAAGACCAGGGCCGTGCTGGAGGGTATTGATGTTAGTGAGTTCGACGTCAAGGAGGTCAAGGTCGTCTCAAGGGATTGAGTGGTAACGAGAGGGTATGAGATGACGTCTGACGAGTTGATGATATTGCTGCATGCACCGAGCGAGGCGTTTAGCGGGAGTGCATTGCTTGATTAGCTTTGACGGGATGTACCGGAGCACGATTGCATATGCCTACGCTTGAGTAGTCAGCGCGAGATAGACGATGTGGGACGTCAACCATGTTGCTCACCTTTCCGATCAAGGTGCGAAGCCCGAGTCTGCTGTGGAGGACGGCAGACGGGCAAAGATATCGGCATAAGTATCATTATACATGCTAACACCAACTATTTACGCTAATGCTACACAGACCACAACTCTAACTCTCAGCATCCATCCGTACTACTCTCAGTAGCTGTCCCAAACCTCAGTAGTCTGTGTCGGCCTGGGCAGCGGCGTAGAATGCACGACGCTCGACGTAAGCGTCGAATGGGAGTCCAAGGAGCACTTAAACGGGAGCCATGGCTTCTTAATCACCTGTCCTGCATCAATGGGCTGCTGGACTCCTCTGCTCCGAAGACTGCTATCGCGACATCAAGAGGAAGCGGCGGGAACATCTGTCTCCTCTCGCTACGATGCTTCTGAACAGCTGGCAGGCCTTCCTGACCTACTGTGGGATTCTCGTCGTCAGTCGCCCTCTCATGAAACCAGTTCTTCTCCGCCCTGGAAGAACCTTCTGGGCAAACTCTCGGTGGCTTCTCTTCATCAGCGGTCCTCTTCCACTCACTTTGCTGTGGGTGAAACACTTTCGGATCCATCAACTCAGGATGCAGGAATGTCGGCGGCAGCATGAAGCTCAGGTCTCTCTTCTTCAGCTTCTGGGATGCGGCTGTGGCGGAAGGTAATGCTGCTGTCGTGGTACCGCGGTACAATGTCGTCCAGGTTTTGGTAGTCGGCTGTGCGCCTTGCACAGTGCTAGCGCCGGTAACGAAGTACTGCTCGTCGAAAATCATGCTGCCACCCCACTGATCGGTGACAGCAGTCGCGGTTACTGGGACGGTCGTACACTCGGTGTCTGTTACGCCGAGCTTGGCGTAGGCGACTGCTTCGCAGATGACTGCCGATGCCTCGCCTGCTGCGTTCGTAAGCGTGGAGGTGATGGGTGTTGGCAGCGTCTTTGTTGTGCTGTATGTGGGCGTGACGAGGCCGTCGTCAGTCGCAGACGAGGCTGCCGCAGGCGTAGGTGTAACGGTGATGGTCTGGCAGGTTACGGGCAAGGTGTCGGAAGGCCACATGTTCTGTGGCCCGCAGTGGCGGTCTAAACAGTTGCCGTGCAGCGTAGAGGGCAAGTAGCCGAACCATGTCGTTGTCGTGAGCGCCGCCGGGCCAGGTGTGATTATCGTAGTCGGAGCCGGCAATGCTATGGCTGGCGCTGCGATGGACAGAGCGGCGCCCAGTACGAGATGACTTGAAGCCATGTTCGGAGATGCTTTGACTCCTCGGTAGTCCGAAGGTGGGCACAGGTAGTGCGTTGTATATCCGTCTGGTCCTTCTGCGTCGAGTCTGGGTCACGAGGCTATGCCTTCCCAAGATCAGTGGAAAATGAACTTGTTGAGAGGCGAATTCTTATCTGAACTCCTACGACGAACGCCAGATTAATCGGCGTCTCGCATGATTTCGAGGACCGACGACAGTGCGGTGGATGGTTGAGGACGTTGCGTTCCAAAGCCGACGTCGCTCTATGGTAAAGTCGAAACACTACCAAATACCGCAGCCCCAGACCATGGTAACAGGTTCCAGTCGCAACTAACCCGCCCACGCATCTCGGCTCGAGCGCCACATGCCCGATTGCGGGCGATCCTTCAAGCGCAGCAACTATCTTCGCTCTGCTGGAGATGCTCCTGCGAACCACCTATGCATACTTCATCGCCTGCTGTGCGCCTCCATCCGCTTGCTTTCTGGAGTCAGGGGTACCGTACTCCTCCATCTGCTTTACGCCACCCACCGCCTGCTCTCTGAAGTCAGTTGTGCCATACCTCTCCAACACCGCACTCCTGAGCCTCCCAAGCGTGGGCAGGTATCCGTCTGAGTACTCCACGTAGAATTGCTGAAGACGGTCGCCCTCGTATACTGGTCTCCCGTTCATACCAAGCGGCTTGTAGTAGCCCAAGGTCCATACGATCTGCCTGCCCCTCTCCGGCTGCGCGACGATCATATCCTCCCAGCTCCCGGGCCTCAAGTTACCAAGCCTAGCAAGTGAGGAGAAGTGAACATCGATGTAGAGGGTGTCATCGTTTGTTTTCTCCCAGTACAGCAGGCTTCTGATGCCCAGTGCCCTCTTGTGAGTGTCGATCTGGACGTTGAGGCAGTACTTGCGTGGCTGCGTGCCTGGCTTCTGGTACTTTGGACGACGCCACAGGCAACGCTGAAGAGATGGCGATCCCGAGATCAATGCTTGGAAGGTTCTGTTGACGCTCTGGACGCGGAGGACGGTCGAGACGTCGGCCTTGAGCAGGATCATTTCTAGTTGCTCTGGGATATCGAACACAGCTTGTGCTGCGCCGGAAGACATCGCTGCTGTACGTGCTCGTGTTGAGTATGTTGGCGATCGCCGTAATGCGCTGAAGTCGCTGTGGAATGCTGGGGATGCTGCTCAGGAAGTCGTGACTTCCGAGTTCTCCGTGTTGTGTCTGCGAACAGCTGCATATCAAGATGAGGCCAATACGACTTCTAAACGAACGCCAAGCACTGAGAGAAGATAGTGAGCTTCGAGTGAGCCAAACGGTGTAGCTTGGGGCCAGTCTTGAGGACAGTCACAACCAAACAGCGAGAGCCGGAAAGAGCCGAGTGAGTGGAGCTTGCAAGCAAACACAGCAGGTACTGATGACCCTTGGACCAAGTGGGTAGTGAAACGCATCCTCGAGGCCATCTCCAACCTATCTGGGTGATCAGTGTAGGCCGTCGGGCGCGGCAGCAAGTCTGGCCTCAACTACTTCCCGTGAAAGACCTGAGGCGGGCAGGATTGTCTGTTGCTTGGTCATGCCAACGATGTCACCTCCTTGAGCGGACGCGGTCGAAATCAGTCGCAGATGGCATGTCAGTCCACCTCACGCTCGATACGGAAGACGTTAATTGGGTCAGTCTGCGCAAGCCAAGTTCTCCATTTCGTCTAGGGTATCTCAGTCGTCTATAGAACGCCTCGCCCTGTCAGCATCACCTACGGCCCCGCGAGACATCAACCCTACTCGAACTCGATGGTAGCTGGTGGCTTGCTGCTAATCTCCATCATAACACGAGCGACACCGTCTACCTCATTGCCGATCCGACTCTTAACTTTGCGCTCAAAGGCTCTGGGAAACTCGTACGCGTCGGCGGTCATGAAATCGGTCGTAACGACTGCTCTCAGCGCGATGATCCAGCCGTGAAGCCTCTGGTCTCCAACCACGCCTACTGACTTGACACCAAGTAAAGCGGCGAAAGCTTGAGATATCTCGTCGTAGAGGCCAGCAGCACGGATCTCATCAAGGAAGATCTGGTCAGCTTCCTGCACGATTCTGACCTTCTCAGGCGTGACATCTGTGCCGACGATACGGATGGCCAATCCAGGACCTGGAAACGGGTGGCGGCCAACGAGATCCTTGGGTATGCCGAGGTCGGTGCCCATCTTACGAACCTCGTCCTTGAACAACTCGCGAAGTGGCTCGATGAGCTTCAAGTCCATCTTTTCCGGCAAACCTCCCACGTTGTGGTGTGTTTTGATCGTAGCCGAGGGTCCTTTGAAGGATATCGACTCGATGACATCCGGATAGAGAGTACCTTGAAGGAAGTATTCGACTTTGCCGGCATTTGGAGTGTTTTCTGCTGCCTTGGCGATCTTCTTGGCTTCTTCCTCGAATATCTCGATGAAAGTGTTCCCGATGATCTTGCGTTTCTTCTCCGGATCAATAACGCCTTTTAGAAGGTCCAGAAACCGCTCGCTTGCATCGATAACTGTCAGGTTGACGCCGAGACCTTTCGTAAGTGTCTCCTTGACTTGCTTCGCTTCATCCTTACGCAGTACACCGTTGTCCACCATGACGGCGTGAAAGCGATCTCCGATAGCCTCCTGCATGAGCTTTGCGGCCACAGTCGAGTCGACACCACCGCTCACGGCTCCAATAACCTGTCCTTTCTCACCCACGAGCTTCCTGATCCTGGCCACCTCTTTGTCCTTAAAAGCTTCCATGTTCCAATCTTGTCTTGCTTTGCAGATGTTGACAGCGAAGTTCTTGATCACCTCCGTACCCTTTGGCGTGTGGGTCACCTCTGGGTGGAATTGTATCCCGTAGTACTCCTTCTCCTCATGAGCGATGCCAGCATAGGGTGAGTTGGTGGACGTTGCGATCGTGAGGAAGCCTTCTGGCATCTTGGAGAGCTTATCGCCGTGAGACATCCACACGTCCATATCGTTCGGAAGACCTTCGAATAGCTTACTGACGTGTGCCTTCATGCTGCTTTGCTGAGGGTGGATGTTCAAGGCTGCATGGCCGTATTCGCGCTTCTCACCGGCGAGCACATTCTTCCCATGATGCCATGCGATCTCTTGTAGTCCGTAGCAGATCCCTAGTATCGGTACGTCGAGCTTGAAGACTTCGGGATCAACATGCGGTGCGTCGTCGGCGTAGACTGAGTAGGGCCCACCAGAAAGGATAACACCTTTTGGCTTCCACGAAAGGTCCGCGAGCTAGAGATCAGTCAGCTTAGCACGTATTAGTATCGCTGGTCTCCCAATTCGAGACTCGAGGCTGTATGACGGTGGGAAGCTGCTCGCATCTCCGATTCCCTCGGAATGCTTGCTGGCCAGGGAGTCGATCTGGACTGATTGTCCGATGCTTGTCCTCGTGGAGATGGAAAGCCCCAGTCATATCGCATACGCGCTCAGCATCCTCAAGCATTGCCTACCTTCTGCGTGCACGGCAGCATCTCCGAATAGACATTGAGCTCGCGTAGTCGTCTGGTGATCAGATGGGTATACTGGGAGCCGAAGTCGAGGACGAGAATCGTGTCGAAAATCTCGTGGGGCGGTGCTGGATCGACAGCGCCGCCGCTGGCGATGCCATTGGTCTCTGGCATCTTGAAGTTGACTGTAGGATGTTGAAGTCCCACGCACGCGATCGACTCGAAAAAGTTCGCGAGGGGAGGGGGCTTTAATAGCCCACCGCGAAGACGCTAAGATAAGGTGCCGATAACATTAGCGTCAACTTTGCCTGCAGGAACGACACCATCGTGACCACGACGATCGTCTCTTCTGGGACCACTGATCTGGTTCGCGGCCGGCTGCGATCTTTTGTTCAAACGTCTATCCTCGGAGGAGCGCAAGAGGTTGACGAGATCAGACGTGTTTCGAAGTCTCAGATCGACGGCTCTCTCATGGGAAGGCACAGCATGAGGCGCACTCGAACGGCCTTCCGGATGAGTTGATCGTATTATCGCAAGTTGGGGAGCGTATGGGCAGAGATGCAAACTCGAGCTGTAAAACGCTGGATATGGACGTCGGCGACAGCTCCAGGAAGGCACGCGTCGCGACAACGCGCGGTGAGACCTCACTTCATCCCATCTCCTCCCATCCTCTTCTTTCTCGTCTCTTATCTCTAATTTCCCGCACGTCGTCCGACTGCCGTTTTCGCATTGTGAGCACAAGGAAGGTCTTCAATTGATTTGCCGTAATGGAGAACGAGATGCAGGACGAGACCTCACCGCCACCCGAACACCTAGATAGTGCAGCTATGGACCTAGGGTCGAGCCATGACGCAGACATCCATGGTGCCAATATCACAGATGCAGACTTTCGTACCAGCGGCGCAACACAGCCGCCGTCCGGCTCTGGTGAGGAGTCCGAGATTTACAGAAGCACGGAACTGGAGCCAAGCGTAGGGTGCCTGGCCAATGCCACCCCAAGCGAGGTCGCCGACTTGTACGAGCACGGCGCTGTTGCAGACCAGACTGCCGAGACGTACGACGATGACGCCGTCGAGCACGACATTGCCAATACGTACCAACAAGACGCTATCGATGATGAGTTCGCCCATCCGTACGAACGCAACGCTGTCGAGGATGAGATTGACGAAACGTATCGACAAGACGCTATCGACGAGGAGCCTACCGAGACGCACGAACCTGACAATGTCGAGAATGGGGTGCCAGATTATCACGAAGACGACGCTGGCGAGGAAGGTATCGCAGACGATGACTACGAAGAGGACCAACTTATGTCAGCTCTCGAAGAAGCTCGTGACCTCGGTCTCTGTCAGGACTACATGACTGTGCACCCTTTTCAAGCATCTCACTTGCTGACTCCGCCCGAGACACTGGTAGACAGCCTCGAGGACCCAGCAGAAGCACCCGACAGCCGCTTCAACAGTGCGCTGGACCTTGTGAGCAACGGTGAGAGATGGGATGTTGACAAGCACTCCGCGAAGTTCCTGGCCTCTGTTCTAGCACTGGGACGGGAAGGACCATCAATGCTGGACCTTGACGATGCGCACCAGAGCTTCAGTGACTTGAAGATAGAAGAGCCAGTCCTTCGCCGTGATCCAGAGCTTGAGCTTCAACAGCTGAAGCGCAGAAACATGGTGTTAATCTCCACCCGCGGCATGCAACCATTCGAGCTGGACGCCGAGAACGACGAGGGCCTGCAGTGGCCAGGCGCAGCTTTCCACCTGCCTGCTGAAAAGGACCAGGAGATTGCGTCTGAGAAGCTCGAGGTCAGCTTAGAGGTGATTAAGTATCTGCGTGAGCTTGCGGAGCCCAAGCCTATGAGTAACACTGACATGATGAGTGCATTCATTGACTGTGATAAGGTAAGTAGGTTCCAGCTGCAAGATTTTCATACACTGACGATATCAAGCCTGCGATCATAAGGCCGCAGACGCCTCCATTGCTGCCACTCTCTCCACCTTTCAGCCCCCAGCCTCTCCCGCCGGCGCTCATGGACATCGACTTTACATCTACGCCCGAATATCTCATGGCGGCCGAGGCAGCGGACCTCAATCGGGAGATCATGGCCAGAGACGAGAATGCACCTGTGAGCCTGCATGAGGGTGCAGCAACTGTCGATCCAGCAGACCTCTACAGCTCGCTCCAGACACCAGAAGCCAGCTCATCTTCGCCGCTGCGGCGCAAGCGATTACAGGATGTCAAGGCTGAAGTCCCACTGATACCCCAAGATATGACTGAGCCACCACCGAAGAGGACCAAGACCGTCTCTTTCCCTGAGGAAGTGCAGACTCTCATACCTTTGCCGGACTCCGATATGTCTATCATGGATGCTGATGTGGCCAATCAAGATCTGGATGCGTTCGTGAACCAAGTTGTGGTGCCATTCGCAGAGTCAGCGATCCAGCAGTCGCAGAACGAGCAATTGAGCGAAGTTGACACCACCATGCGAGTACCTGTGCCGTCGGTCACAGAAGTGAGGCCGGTCCCACCGTGGAAGGCGTACAGCACTGCCGATGGCACCACGCCAGAGTCGGTTGCGCAGAAAGCTCTGCTGTCCTTCATCAAGCGAGAGACTATTACGAAAGACGAGGTCAGCTGGAGTGGCGTATCAAAGCTAGAGCGGACACTCGCATGGAGCCCCTTCGCTGCTCGGCTGGGTAAGGTCAGCATGGCGGAACGCTTTGATGAGGACAAGTCATCCGCTCGATACATGGCGGAGATCGCATTCGACGAGGCGATCGACATCGACAGCCTTGTCTCGAAGCCGGCAGGCTTACGCATGCTGGACGGCCACGAAAGCGACGATGACGAGCTTGAGGCTACCGACTTCGACGACGACGAGGCTGAAGATGAGTTTCCGCCTCAAGCACCACCGACCGTGGTTCTACCGTCGTCGCCGCCACGACAACCACCATCCAGCGTCCTCTTGCCACCTATCAGGCAAGAGCAGGTTGCGGAAGAGGCGGAAGAGGCACAGGCAACGATGCCACCGCCACAGCCAGGACGCATTGACATGCAGACATTGCTTCGCAAGCGCAAGCTGGAACTTGAAGAGGCCGCCAAGCCCAACGCAATGACACTTGATGTTGCCGAGAGTTCGCCTATAGCTAAGCCGCAGAAGCCACGCCTCTCCAACGCTGGTCTGAAGCCTTCGAGAGTCAGCGATCTACTCAGAGAGGGTGGTATCGCAGGTTTCATGCGGCTCCACGGTGGAGAACCAAAGCCATCCGCAAAGGCGAACCCTCAGACTACCCAACACTTGCAGCCAGCAGCTCCTCCCGCAGTGATGGTGCCTCCAACCCAGGAAACGGTTGATGTCCCAAGCATACCTGCGCTGCCGGCACCTCAGCTGGTGGACTCAAGCCGTCCGATGCAGGTGATCGTCGCCACGCAGATGCTGACGAACCGAACTCTAGTCAGACAGTTGCAGACACTACTATCCGAGCTCGAGCTAGTTGAGCGTGACTCTGTTCGCAGCGGTCCAGGAAAAGACGAAACACAGATAGCTTCCATCGAAGCTGACATAACCGTATCACCAATAACGGGAATAGTAACAACGACGCTGCCAAAGCTCAAGCAAAAGCCGTTGCCTGGCCAACACAACTTCTTCGGCGTACGTGAACGCATCGCGGCCGTCTCAGCTCACCACGAGAAGCTCATCATCATGGTCAGTGAGGGCCGGCAAGCTGCGATGCATGCTCCGAACCTCAACGAGCGTGACTGCGAAGCTTTGGCCGACCTAACGGGATTTCTCGCTACGCTAGATGCTGAGATCGAGGTACAATTCGTGCCAGGCGGCGAGGACGATCTCGTGAGATGGATCGCTGCTGCCATCTGTCAGCAGGCGGTCTCGGGAGACGCCATGAAGGTCTTGCAGGAAGAGACGCTGTGGGAGCGCTTCCTGCGGAGAGCGGGCATGAATTCATTCGCTGCCCAGGTCATCCTTAGCAAGCTGAAGATGCCGGCAGACTTGCCGCAGAGTGAAGGCTCAACAGAGGCATCAGAGCCGCATGTGACCGATGGCCTTCTCGAGGCGCTAGGAGAGCCTATGCAGGTCTCCCACAACGATAACACTACCTTTGGGCTGAATGCATTTGTGCGCATGTCTGTCGATGAGCGCATTTTGCGCTTTGGGACAGTGATGGGAGGCGAGAGGATACTCCGGCGGGTCAGCGATGCGATTGATGCTGGGTGGATGTCTGCTAGAACTTCCTGATGCAGCTCGCGAGCATGGTCGTCACAGCCCCTTTGCTGTTGCGGATGTTAACGTTCTCGCTATCTGCGCGATATTGATCGATAGCTAGCAGACAACGTAGCTATCCTTGCGTAGCTGGAGTATCATGAGATGAATGCTTCTGACTTCTTGTCTCGCAAAAGGTTCGCACACAGCCTCAATGATGTGTTGATAGTGTTGTGAAGGTTGAACGGGCACGCCGTCAAGGTTGCGGACGCTTGATGTCGTGCAGCGGTACAAAGTATGCAGGAGACACGCACGCGGCGATCCAGACCTCCATCGATCTTCGCCTCAGCCTCCACACAAGGGCGTCTGCCGCGCTGGCTGGTCGCAATCTCACAAGCCTGCATTTACCCGGCCAAACACCCTTGCGCCGCTCTCGTTGTGCGCCCGATTGCCAGGATTTCGAAGGGGGAAATCCTGTGGCTGACACCCTGATGCTCCACGTGTGGCTAGAACTTACGTTTCAGCAGCGTTTTGTGCTGCGAAGTTTGTGTCGCGTGGACTCGCCCGTTTTGAAGCTTCACTGCCGCTGGCGATGTACAGCGTCTGTCAACGCATTGGTCGACACCGTGCGATATATAGAAGCTGCCCGTATCGTTCGTCACATGTGTCTCAGACCATTTCACCAGCCGTGTCTTCATCTCCCATTTTGCGAAACGAAAGGCGGGAAGGAGCAACAAACGCTAAAGGAACGCGATCGACGTCACCTCCCGATTCTCAGCCACCCCGATCGAGCAAGCGCGTCCTGCAGGTCTGTTTAGATTGGCCTTTCCCGCCCTCGCAACGTCGCACCTGTTGCATTGCGCACCTCATCTCCTGCAAATTCCCTATCTTCACCTCCTCATCAACAACAACAGTACGTTGCATCGACTACCAGCTTACACAACAAGCACTTACGATACGCAGTATACTGGAGCACGATTTGAAAGCCTGACTGATCACCTCACTTCCTGGAGAACGCCGTCGCCAGGGCGAAAGGCCAGCGAAACATGGCGACCCATCTGGGCGCTGCAATGGCCTCGTCGCTGTTCAAGAGGCAGGCCGGTCAGAGTGGCGACTCGAATATCGGCTCGTCAAGGACACCCTCCTCCTCAGCATCCCAAGTGCTATCGACCCTTGCGCCTGTGGCTGTCTACGCAGTCGTATGGGCCATCCTCTTCTTGGTACTTCGACGAATGTTCAAGCGCTACTATGAGCCTCGAACCTTTCTGGGAAGCCTTCGCCCGGAGGCACGCTCACCCAAGATATCAGACAGCATGTTCGGCTGGCTCAAGGACTTCTTCAAGATCCCGGACACCTATGTCCTCAACCACCACTCACTCGACGGCTACCTCTTCCTCCGCTTCCTGAAGATCTCAATTGTCTGCTGCTTGGTGGGCTGCCTAATCACCTGGCCAGTACTCTTTCCGGTCTTCGCCACCGGCGGCGCTGGAAACGAGCAACTCGATATCATCACGTTCTCCAACCAGTCCAATTACTGGACATACTTCGCACCATGCGGATGCGCCATGGTCTTCTTCACCTTCATCATGTACATGATCACCCGCGAGAGCGTCTTCTACATCAACCTGAGGCAAGCATACCTGATGTCGCCGCTTTACGCATCACGGATCTCCTCCCGCACCGTGCTCTTCACCTCGGTGCCAGAACAATACATGCACGAGGGCCCGTTGCGAGCAGTCCTGGGTCACGGCGTACGTCGCATGTGGTTCGCCACCGACACGAACGAGCTGGAGGACAAGGTTGAGGAACGTGACAAGATTGCAATGAAGCTCGAGGCGGCTGAAACAAAGCTGCTCGTGACCGCCAACAAGCAACGCCTCAAGGATGAGAAGAAGCATGGTCCAAGGTCGAATTCCGAGGAGGCTGCTATCGGCGGCGAGCCTGCTATTGGCGGCATGAATGACGCAATGCAATACCTGAAACCAAAACAGCGCCCGACGCACAAGACGAAGATGCTCATTGGCAAGAAGGTTGATACCATCGACTGGTGCCGCGGCGAGCTCAAGAGGCTCATCCCGGAAGTGAACCATATGCAGGCGACGCACAAGGCTCGCGAAGCCAAGAAGCTCAGCTCCGTCTTCGTCGAATTCAACACGCTGTCTGAATGCCAAGCTGCTTACCAGAGCCTGACGCACCACCAAGCCTTACACATGGCGCCACGTTTCGCCGGCATCAATCCTGGCGAGGTCATCTGGAGTAACCTTAAGATCAAGTGGTGGGAGTTGGTTGTCCGCAAAATCGTCACTCTCTCCTTTGTCGTCGCGCTCATCATCTTCTGGTCGATCCCGGTCGCCGCGGTCGGTGCGATCTCCAACATCGACAAACTGGAGGGATCCGCAGCATTCAGCTGGCTTAGTTACATCTTTGATCCGATGCCTAGCGCCATCAGGGGTGTCGTTACCGGCCTGCTTCCGGTCATTTTGTTGTCGGTCCTCATGATGCTTCTGCCCATCATCCTACGCGCAATGGCCAAGTTTGGAGGCGATCCTACACGCAGCGCGGTGGAGCTGACGGTCCAGAACACATACTTCGCCTTCCAGGTCGTCCAGGTCTTCTTGGTGGCCACGCTCGGTTCAGCTGCATCTGCAGTTGGCAAGAAGATCGCCCAGAACCCGTCTTCGGCAGTATCGGTCCTCGCCAACAACCTCCCGAAAGCGAGCACGTTCTACCTGTCGTACTTCATCCTCCAAGGCCTCGGTGTCGTCTCCGGCCTCCTCGTCGGCTTGGTGGGCTTGGTCCTGTTTATGTTGCTAGGCAAGCTACTCGACAAGACGCCGCGTAAGATGTACAAGCGCTGGATCTCGCTGTCCGGCCTCGGCTGGGGCACGGTTTTCCCTATCTACACGAACTTGTTCGTCATCGCAATTTGCTATGCCGGCATCGCGCCGTTAGTCCTCGGCTTTGCCGCCATCGGACTGTCCTTCTTCTACTTCGCTTACCGCTACAACCTTCTCTTCGTGTCGGACGCCAACGTCGATACCAAAGGCCGCGTCTACCCTCGCGCACTACAGCAAGTCTTCGTTGGCCTGTATCTCGCCGAGGCCTGTCTCATCGGCTTGTTCGCGATCGGCACTGCTGGCCAGATTGGTGCGCTTGGCCCACTGATCCTCATGATTCTCATGTTGGTCGCCACCGCTCTATACCAGATCAGCCTGAACGCGGCACTGGAGCCGCTCATCAACTATCTGCCCAAGACCATCGACGCGGAGGAGCGTCGTCTGCTAGACCTCGAGACCGGTGGGCCTAATGGGCACGAGTACGAAGACGGTGTGGCGGACAAGGAAGGTAGCATGGCTGGCGCCAACGCCATGGACGCGGCACCGCACAAGAAGCCCAACCTCTTCTCCAAGTGGATCCGTCCGGATATCTACCAGGACTACCAGACTATGCGTCGCATGGTACCGAAGGATATCGCGATCGAGTATGCACCGGAAGACGAGGAGCACGCCTTCTTCAACCCGGCCATCAGCAGCCCGACGCCGCTCCTCTGGATACCGCGCGATCCGGTCGGTATGAGCAGGCACGAGGTTAACGACACAAGTCGCATCATCTCGATCACGGACGACGGCGCATACCTGGACGCGAAGGGGAAGATCGTGTGGGATGCCCACGATGGCCGTCCGCCGATCTACCAGGAGGTGCCATACTACTGAGTGTTGCAAAAGGATGTGGTGTTATGGCCGTATTGAGACCGATGCATGATGGTGCTGTTTCTTTTGTGTGTGTGTGTGAAAAGCAGCTGCTTTCGCGGCGTTTTATGATAGCAAAGCGAAGATACCATAGCCTAGCGAGCGTGTCGCTTGCCTTTGCGCAAGCTAGTAATCGGGAGAATGACTAGATAGGTATGAACTTGTAATGATGAGTATGGAACGGATGTTAACCATTACCAAAACGTTGACGGTTCCAAGGACGAGACATACCATGTTGAGGAGACCGCTGTTCTTTCGACGGCGTGGTAAACGGTCTAGCGGGTCAGTGGACCTTCTGCATCCTGGAGATGGCGAGCGATATTCATTCTCACCGGGTGCTGGATGTGAGTGCCTGGAAGGAAGAAGGATGTAGTGTCAGCCGCCGGTGAAATACACCGCGCCGCAAACGCTAATGCACTTCAGCCTTGCGCGAGTCATTGGGTGTGCAATATGAGCCAACTACATACTGCCAAGCACAGTGAGCAGTGGAGCTGCGTGCCTTGAACTAGTCGACCGTTTCACAGTCGGTGCTCTTCGGCGCAGCAAGAAGCTGCACATGTACCGCCCACTTATCTGCCAGGGGCAGCCATGCAGCAAAGTGTTCTGTGCCGCACACATGCATAACGTTCGACCAGTGCTACTTCTGGGGACCCGAGAGCCTCTGAATTAGGTATCTGTCGACGGCTGAGTCTTCTTGCGATTGTATGCTTCTAGCTTTCGTACCACCTCCCTGGACTTGTAACGGACGACCGAGACCTTTGCGTACCGGGCGTCTTGATGTCCATGAGGGCCACCATGATTGCGTTAACAGGCAACGTCCTGGAACATAGTCGAGGCCAAAGCTATCGCACTGTATCTCTTACCGGATCTGATAGAAGAGCATCCAAGAGCCTCAAGCCTAAAGCAGTTCGATCATCAACGACACAAGCAACAAACAGCGATGTCATGAAACGTCACAAGAGGCTCGGCCTAGCATGCAGGTTCCTTGTGACCTCGTTGATGTGCTCAAGCGTGTGAACCCAGATATGCAGTATGCATTTAAGAGGCACAGCTGACTGTTAACTCCACCATCGAGACATTGTGAGAAAGCCGCCAGATGTTCGGGCTGCTGCGCCCAGTCACAACGCTCTCATAGCCTCTTAGACCGGTATGAACGAAGAAGCGCCCCATGTTTACCGCCATCTCTATCTCTGGAACCGCCAATGGAAGCGCTCATCTGCCGCGCATGTTGAGCATCGTCACGGCAGAAAAAGGTGCATCCTTGCAGCATGGGATTTCACCGTGTCGCTTTGCTCTACCAACACCAACAGGATGCAGTACATAATTCATTGGGATGCGCTAGGAGAGGCCGACGTCCATGGAATACTCACAGGTGTGTTTCAAGTCGACCGTGCCACCATAGTAGACACGCTTACCGTCAGCACCAGCTTGTTGCTGTTGCCTGCGAGGAGGACCCGACATCACAGGACAAGTACGGTGAATCAATGTCGACGTCGACGCCTGAACGGTACTTCTGCCTTCGGTAAGCTGCGCATGTCGTTCTCTCGGCGACTGGCAGTGTGTCTCCATGAGTCCATATCCCGTCCAACTTGGCTTGAAGTAGATCCGCCCGTCTTTAACGGCCAATTCTGGCTGGAGTGATATTCTTTCATCGACAGAGGGACTCACAGAGGTGATTTTCGCGCAGTCTCGCCGTCCGCAGGCGAATTGGACGTCAGGTTAAGGCACAGCCGTGAGCTCCACATACCACTCTCTGGCTCCCGCCGTTCTTCGCTTCATGGCAGGCTACAGTCTACTGTACTGGGCCTTGACCGTCTTGGCATGTACGCGCCGCAGCTGGGAGACGTAGATCTGCGGCGTCGCTGCTGCCTTCGCCTGGCTGGCGATGCTGGTGCTCCAGGCATGCGACGATAGAATAAGATCAACATGCTCCACTCTAGAGACGCCGCCAACATGCTGACCCGTCCAACAAGACCAAGCGCGAAGACCTTGACGTTGATCGAACCAATGTCGGCCATCATGGAGTTGCTCAGCCTTGACGGCGGCAGGCATGCCTTGACGATTCGAGGTCAAGTGACGGACCTCGTCCATGCCGTCCACGCCGCCAACACGCGGTAGCTCATCCAACATGCCAAGCACGAAGATATTGACGTCGATGAGACGAATGCACGGCATGTCCGCCATGCAATCGCTCCAGTTCGAAGGCAGCAGAGCCACGATGTATTTCCGTCGTTGCATCATCAACCGTGCCACAATGTCAGCATACGCCAGCTTGGCCATGTTGAGCAGATACAAAGGTCGCGTTCTTCCCTCACAAGTCTCTCGTCATCAGCCAGCATTGCTTCCATCCCATCATCGATCAAGAACGCCTCCAGCCCCATTATCACCAAGCAATACTTCCCCTACCTGGCATCCTGGGCCTTTACAAATACAACAAGCACAGTATCTTCGCCTTCGCAACGAAACATGCCTTCAGTCAATGTCAAGATCGCTGCAGCGCTCCTCGCCCTTGCTGCCAACCGCATTCAGCATGCCGGCAAACTTCACCAAGCTCGATCGTAGGTTCAGCTCTTCGGGCGTCCCATGGTACTGTGACCCTGGCCCGCCATACGACTACAATGACATTGCATGGAGCGATCAGAGCCAAGGTATGTTGTTGCAAACTCGATGCAGGCACTGAGGGCCTGCTTGTGCGGCCCCGATGCCTAGCTCCTGGCGCAGTCGTGACTAGTGCTAACCCAAACACCGGCAGTCTGCCAAGATGCAGGTATCGCAGATTACTGCTGCGTCACGTTCACGTGGGGAGGCACCTGCGCAGAGGACTTCGATGATGCCTCGGTGGCCGATCTTGAGAGTGCAGCGTACCAACAGTCTCAGAAGGACTCTTCGTTCGAATCAACAGATTTCGGTCATTGGAGTGCGGGCTACTTCACCTTTAGGAGCGACCCGGTGCCGGAAACGATGATGACCGAATGGTTCGCCGGTATCTCAGCATTGAGGGAGAAATGGACCGATGAATCAGGTATCCCGGCTGAAGTCTTCCTCTTCGCAAATGGTGGGCCAGACGGGATTAACACAGCCATGGACATTTCGTCTTGTGAAAACGAGGGAATATTTGGTTGAGTCCGCGGTCTCAAGGAGAGCAAAGCTTGTGAAGGGAGTGTGCGGCGAGGCAGAAGGTTTGATGCAGGGAATTGGATGTAGACTCACCTTTCATACGCTCGTTAGTGGCGTTGTAGGAGTATATGAAATATTTGTCTTCTCCATCGGCCAACAACACCCACTCTTCCGATCGCCCCCAGACCGATTGGTACAGCGAGCAGGTAGAGCCGGCTTATGGACAGGTTGGAGCGAACAAGCGAAGTAATTCTTATGGAAACTGATAACCAAATGTCTCTCTGTTCAGTATCTCGTAAGCTCAAGCCCAAGGATGCTACACGAAAAGCTAGCATAGATGGTCATTCGCCTGATGATGCGGTCGTATGATGCGCAAGGTGAGGACCAAGTTTGCCCTGGCTATCATGTGAGTTCCGGATCCACTGCGGTGCTACATGTGGGTCGGAGCCACGCGGAACCCCAGTTGGTATTTGAGTTTGACAGCCTGAGGTACCCCATAGCGGCACGTTCCAGTTGTGCCCGGGGTGGCGATGGGTACCTGCACCTACCTCCTAATATCTCCCATGGATGTCTTTCAAATCACCGTGAATACCTCCCACCATGAGCATCGTGCTCTGGTAGGTGTGCAGTGGTGGGACGAAGCCCTGGCCATCATGATGCTAGCAGCTCTGGAAGAACTCAAATTCGTCC
Organism: Neocatenulostroma microsporum; assembly: GCA_022814695.1. Classification (NCBI taxonomy): domain Eukaryota; kingdom Fungi; phylum Ascomycota; class Dothideomycetes; order Mycosphaerellales; family Teratosphaeriaceae; genus Neocatenulostroma; species Neocatenulostroma microsporum. The sequence goes on from JAKLLW010000067.1 coordinate 21,730, forward strand.
GTCCAATCGCCAATTTCGGTATACAGTACGACAGAATTGAAACCAGGTACGTACTCGTCGATACAGTGATCTCGGTCCGGTATGTCTAGCCATCCTACAGTCGTAGTCTGCTATGGTCCAGTATTGCTGCTGGCCATGGTATAGCGATCTCCCGATGAGGCAAGGAATGCGTCAAACTCCAGAGCCTGCAGGATCCGATACCCATCGAAGGACATCATCTCAAGAGTCGTGCATACTGCCTATACTTCGGAAGGATGCCTCTTCGATACGCCGACATTAGAACGCTTCGGAGATGGCCCTGTTTCCGCGACGTGAGGTGGAGCAGCGCCCGGCAAAGTACTGGCAGTCAATCAGAGACATACGCTATACTTTGCGGACCAGTGAGAGAAGCCTTATAAAGAGTCATACGATCGGTAGCCTCTTCTCGACGCAATTGTCTCTTTCGGACTTGGTATACCCGTGGTGTTTGAAAAGGCCCGGCGGTGTGGTCTGACCAGGATCGACCGGATCAACAAGATCACCGTCGTTGGCCATCCGTGCATGTGAATGGCTCAACTTCATACGCTCTTTGAGTGGAGTTGCAGGTAGACTTTGACATATTTCTCAACCGTTGACCAACCACTACATCTTGCAGTCCTGAGATGGGACAGCGACGGTCAACCTGTGATCTTGAAGCTGTGGAAACCTGCGCGCAATGAGTCTGTACAGTCGACTAGCCTGGCAACTTACAGCACAGCCTTCTTCACGCATCCGGGTCACTCTTCTCATCGTCGTCCTCGCCTTCTACTTGTATCCGCCTGCCCTTGACGTTCTCAGCCACCTCCGGCACCAGCGAGTCCATGTACTCTTGATCGCGTCCCACCAGCGTGACCGTATTCCGACTCTTGCCCCAGCGCGGGTAGCTTCCTACACTGATACCTTTGCTCTTGACTTTGCCAGCCAGCTCTGTTAGGTAGCCGGCCACCTCGCTCTCGGGCATTGGTGTGCTGAAGAGGACTCGGTATACACCCTTACCCTCGGGGTCCGTCAACCGTGGTAGCAGGCGAGGCTTGAGGCCTGTCAACATCTTCTCGAACAGTCTTGGGATGCCAGGAAGAATGTGGACATTGCCATTGACACAAGCAATCGGCACCCAAAGGTCGTCGGCGGTAAAGATAACCTGATCTTCATCCGGTATATCCTTATCGTACGGCAGCTCAATCATCCTCATCTTGGCCTTGTACGCCGGCGACTCCTTATCATCCCAGCTGAAGTTCGGCTGGTTCGAACGCGGTTTACTCAGCTTCTTCATCTTCTCCAGCGCTTCCTCGTGCAGTATCAGCGGTAGGTTGAAAGCCTTGGAGATGGACTCGTAGGTGATGTCGTCGTGTGTCGGGCCAATGCCTCCGCTCGTAACCACGAAATCATACCCGTCGCTCATTCTTCGAACAGCTTCTACGATCTCACCTTCGTCGTCGGCAATGACTTCGACGCGCTTGAGGTTGATGCCCATGGAGAAGCAGTATTTGGCGAACCAGGCGGAGTTGGTGTCGACCGTCTAATATACGTGTATATATAGCTTCAGCATTCAGCATCCCTGCCGCAATCACATATGATATGTTCATAGTGGGGATGGTATGCTCACCTTACCGCCCAGCACCTCATCTCCAATGATCAGGCATGCAGCCGTATTGATCGTCCTCTTGCTCCGGTCTTGCGCCATGGCTCGTGACGTCGACGACAGCCCGCCGGCGCTCGCTGCTGAGTTGTGTAGGTAGTTCGGTATGGGGCGCGAGAGGTGCCGTGCGATCTGGTTGAGACGGGAGAACATGAGATCAGGAGTATCACTGTAGAATAATGGCCTCCTCCATATCGCAGTTGGGAAGGTCGACTTCGAGGTTGATGTCAAGCAGATAGAGTTCAGGCTTGCGGGGTCGATCTAAGACCCATGTGAGGCCTGTGCTGTGCTGTGCCTTTCACTTGCGCCCACCACTTCCTCTCTCTTCTACCCCAACCTCCATCCTCTCTACTACAACGCCCATCCATGATGTTCAACGCGAGAGCTTGTACGATTCAACGTGTTTCGGCATGAGCATCTCTCGACTGGCTGTGTGCGCCACGCTTTGTCTTAGCCGTCGGGAGCCTCCATTCCTCGCCATCTGGTCGATCTGGTAGCACTAACAGGATGCAGCCTTCATCCTGGCTCTTCACCTTTCGGATCTCATGCTTAGGGCCCTCGATATATTGGGGAACGAAGAGGCAGTGAAGCTTCGCCCACAAGGGTTGGTGAAAGCAAAGGTGGCCGGTCCGATATTATACATCTCGGATCTAACAGGCTCCCAAAGATGGGGTAGCAGACCGCACAGAAGTACAAAGATACTGCTGAGCTGTAGAGCGAGTGCTGGACTACATCTGCCATCTCCTCATCTCTTCATCCTTTCCGGATCATCTGGTTCCGATGGGCCACCCAGTAGCCTACGGGCCTGCCGCAAGCTTAGAGACTGGAGGCGGCCATGACACCTTTCACCAGTCCTTGCCACTTTTGCCTGAGACTCGTTCATCTCACTGAACGCAGGCGAAGACATTTCCAGTCGATACAATCAACCCAGTGAAATGGGATCCACAAAAGGCGAGCTTCTGGAGACATGGTTCATGCTGACGTTCGATAGAGCGGGATACGCAGGAAGCAGGTGTGAAGACGGATACCGATCGTTGTAAGCGGACTGAGGAGCTCGATTGAGCAGTGAGGCAGTCGCCAGTAAGGGTATCGTTGTGGTGTGCACGTGAGAAATTGCTTGCGCCAGTAGGTGACACCGACGCTCTTAACTGATCGAGAAATGCGAGAACGAAAGCGGCGTAGGTTGTTACTGACACTTGTAAGCTAATCGACGTTGCTGAAACATCAACGCAGGTTACCGCAATTTCGACAATCGCCAAAGATTCACCGCTTCTTCATCCCGTTCGCCCGATAATGTTCTGCATGAGCAAAGCACTATCCGCTTCCTCGTACGACACATGCACCGAATCAGTCCTCGTGATGGCCCAATTATTGGCCCAATTGCTGGACTCCTCCGAACTATCAAAAGACCTCTTCCTTGCCGCAGTCCTGGCCGCTTCCGTGGGATCGTGGTATACGCTCGTCGTCGTGGTCGAGTGATCTGGTCGCAGCAGTACCCGCATATTGGTCATACCGTGCCTCCTTCTCCTCCGATTCGAATACCCGGGCAGCCGGGCGAGATAGGCGCTTGTCGAATTTCCGTCCATACGCGCACGCCGGCCGATTGGTAAGAGGGTCACTGCGGCTTTGCTGGGCATGTGCAAGGCTCCGCTTTCGAAGACGGCCAGAAAGGGTTTGACGCAGGGGACTGTGGCGAGGATGATGGACATGTGGACTGTGACTTGGCTGAGGATGCAGACGCCGACACGGGCGTGGGTCCAGTCGTGGCCGAGGAGGGCGACGTGGATGTATCTCATTCGGATGATTGATGGTGGGACAAGACTGCCTATCTGATTAGCGTTCATGCGCATTCTCCGCCTCCCGCGAGTGAAATGTGGAGATATGCGCCAGAGCGAGATGTGGAGAGGAGGGCTAGTAGGTTGCAGCTGCTTCGTGGTGAGTAAGGGAGATGAGCGGACTGACAGCAAGCGGGTGCTGAAGAGTGCCACCGTCTGGCACTTGTGTCGCATCGGCATTTGTAAGTTCCAGACGAGGACGATAGCTGCGACTGTGATAGTGAACTCGAGGCCCGTTTTAGCCGCTTCGATTGAGGTGTAGATCGCCCACTGCATCGGGTGTTAGCAGCGGCGCATTGTTCCCGGATCTTCTGGACTCACGATATGGTATGCATCGTGGTAATGCCAAGGTTGTGGTAGCGGAGCCTGGAAGCAAAAAAGACCAAGAGACACCAGGAGCCAGATAACGGTCGAGATGGCGATACTGTGGGCGACCCAGACTTTGCGGTTTACTCGGGTGATGCGCGCGATGAGGAAGCACACGGACAGCTTCGAGAAGGCTATGGCGACGGCATAGACAATGTTCCCGATGTATAGCATGAGCTGCTGCTTTTCGATGTCGTTTTTACTGAGCTCACTGGCTTTGTGGCCTAAACCGTAAGGAATCTCGGCCATGGTGAGCACGGAATAGCCAATCCCGAAGACCTGGCGGAGTCAGTGTTTGGGCGAGGCGAGGGAGGTAGAAAGCTTATGCGCACCGTTCCCAAGACGCAGGCGTAGTCATCCAAGCCGAAGGGACCGTTGATTTTGAGCCGGAGGAATATGCGGATCAGCTGTACGAGGAGGGACCATATGCTAGCGGTGGTTGAGATGATGACAACGTAGGCTGCTCCGGCATTGAGGCCGAATGCGGGCATTTAGGAAGTATGCATAAGATCTTTCATCTGCGCGACAAGTATCCAGTGTTGTACCTTCGGAGGTATGGCTGAGGTGAGCGGCATTCGACCAAGCCGCTCTTACCTTGCAGGCAGGTAGCTGCCTGGATTGAAGCAACAACGTGGCTGCACGTCTCCCAAACACAAGAAGAAGGAAGTCGCAACAGGTAGCCTTCTTATCCCACCAGCGCCCTCTCGACGTCGGCGAGCGCATCTCAAAGCGGCATTCTTCTCTTTGCCGACTACTTTCAAGTCAAATTGCTTGTCGCATTTGCATCTCCTATCACTTACCTCAATTCGCATACCCTCCTCAGCTTACTACTCTCATCCAAAATGACGTCCGAGACAGATCACAAGACCAAAGCCAGCGAGGTCAGCCCGGCCAGCACCACCAGCACCACCAGTCAACTTTCAAATCCACCGGCAGTCTTCAAGAACAGAACGTTGCGGATAACAGAGACCCGCCCAGCCTTGGAGCGAGGGACCACCCGTGATCGGGTAGACATGCAGGTGAGAGAGATACTCATCCAGCTCTACGTTTGCCCTCAACTGACAATGCCCGATAGCGAATGGGCCGAAGGATAGAGATGCAGCGCAAGTTCCGCCGGTACTCTACTATGGCGTTCTCGTCAGCGATCATGGGAACCTAGGAGATCTTCCTTGCTGCCAATGGACCTGGACTGCGAAACGGAGGCTTGCCAGGATTGTTCTGGTCAATGATTTGGTGCTATATCGGCCAGCTCTTCATCATTTTGTCGCTCGCGGAGTGCAGCTCCATGGCTCCTACGAGCGCCTCCCAACATCACTGGTGCGTATCACAAAAGTAAGTTGCTGAGAGCGATCGGATGCTGACAACTTCGCAGTACGCCTCTGACTCCCGTATTGAGAGTGTCAGACCCACGAACGCAGACTGACCAGACTCCACAGGGGTCTCCGAGTTCGCTCCGCGCAAGTGGCAGCGGCTGTTGTCCTATTGCACCGGTTGGCTTTCGTTCATCGGCTGGCAGAGCGTCTTCACAGTATACGTCTTCCTCCTCGCCGGCACGATCCAAGGGCTCGTCCAGATCAACAATGAATACGTCCCCGAGGCCTGGCATGCGATGCTCCTCACGATGGCCACCGCAGTGTCCTTCGCGACCTTTAATGTGATGCTTTCCGACCACTTGTCCCTCCTGGAAGGAATCTTCACGGTCTGCCACGTCTTCGCCTTTGTGCCAATTGCAATCACGCTGTGGTAAGTGAAGCTTGCTTCGATGCATTGTCATTGTAGCAGTGATGCTGAAAACGTTCCATCCTAGGGTGTTCGCGCCGAACGAATCCGCCTATGCCGTCTTCGTACGCTTTAACAATGGAGGCGGATGGCCATCCACCGGTACTTCGGTCATGATTGGGCAGATCTCCAGCATGTTCGTGTGGCTTGGGGCCGACTGTGTCACTTACCTTGCGGAAGAGGTCGAAGACGCGGCCAAGACGGTGCCGCAGTCAATGGTCTGGAGCTACCTTCTTAATGCGCCGCTGGCGTTCTTGATGGTCATCACCTTTTGCTTCAACACAAGCTCCACTTCTTATGACCCGGATTGGATATTCGGCAAAACCGTGCGTATACTGATGGATAGGACCCTTGGGGCCCCTCTGAGACATCTCAGAGCCCTCGAAGGCTTTTGGAGACATCCGCTAATCCTTACACCCATCGCTCTTAGTACACCTTCCCGTTCGTTCGGATCCTTTACTACGGGCTGGGAGAAGCCGCTAGCGGCACGACGGCCTTCATGAGCATATTGCTAGTCCTACTTTCAATGATTACCATCAGCTTACTGGCACTTGCCTCGCGCCAAACGGTTGCCTTTGCGTGAGTGTCTCCCAACATCTCCTGGAGGCGTGATTGCTGATTAGATGGGCAGCCGAGATAAAGGCTTGCCATTCTCAGCCTGGGTGAAAAGGGTCAATCGACGCACAAGAGCTCCAGTGAACTCCGTCTTGGTATCGACAGGGTACACGATGCTGATGTCGGTGATCATCCTTGGCAACACCACAATACTGAACACGATCCTCAGCCTTGCGACTTCATCTCTGATGTTGACTTACATCATATCCATTGCGTGTCTGATGTACAGGCGACGGCAGGCAGAGCCTTTACCATTTGCGCGATGGTCTCTCGGGAAGATGGGACTGCCGATCAACTGCGTCGCTTTGACTTACGCCACGTGGTCGTTCTTCTGGTCACTGTGGCCTTCACAGTACGTTGTAACGGCTGCAAACTTCAACTGGGCGGTGGTCTTGTTGGTGGGGATCATGTCGCTGGCTTACATCCTGTACCTTGTGCCGGGAAATGGCTACGCTGGTCCAGGCACGAAGGTGAAGACTTGGATGAGTGGGCAATGACGCGATGAGGCGCTTGGTACATAGCGATTGCGATATCTGAGTCTCCTGCGTAACCTGTGCACTCCTGTGGTCAATAGCAAGCTGCAAGCCTCAAGACCCTTCTCCTTAGATTCGACCAACCATCGATTGTGAGCTCCATGCTGTTGAGCTGCCCTATGACCCTGCCCCTGTTCGAAGTTCAAGCGTCATTTGGGGCCAGCGTATCGCCAGCGTAATCTCCCTTTCATCTTTGCCACCTCACTTCTGCGCGATAAAGCACTGATAGTCCTCATCGATGCGATTGCGCTCGCGAATGTTCGTGTCGTGGTCCTCCTGGTTAGTCTGCCAGTGCTGGACGCAGCTAAGGCACTCGATGAACCAGGCCTGCGACACCGGACCTTGGCCCAGCATCTCGTACTCTGGCAACGTGTCACCAACAAGCTTCGCGACGTCCCAGTCTAGGCAATCCTCACAGAAGGCACCCTCGCACCATCGGCACCTGAACACCTACAAGACGCTATGATTAGCACCAGTCTCGTAATGTGACATGTGCAGGGCTGATTACTTACCATGCCACCAGCGTTTTGAGTGTTGGCGTGGCAATCGGCGCAGGAGTGCTGTGGACAGAAGAAGTTCATCTTGCTCTTCGCCTTGGCTTTGAATTCGTCGTTGAGACACTTGTAGTGGTACGAGCGTGGGCATCCAGAGCACAGCACGATCTCGCCGCCGTCGTAGCAGTGCTGGCAAAAGTCCTGATTGACAATCGGTTGCTTCTTCTCGCGCACCGGCTCGGCGAGGGTTGGATCCTTGTCGGCCATCGTAGGTACTGCCTCCCAATCTGCACAGTTGAGAGATTCTTTGTTGATAGCAAAGCCGTCAACCTGCGATAGACTCAAGCGTTAGCATATGCCTCAAATGGTCTTGACGGCTTCTGAACGTCTCAGGCGGCCTCCAAAGGGTTCTAATACGCACCATAACTGTTGTGTTCTTGCCGACGCGGCGGTCAGCGCGAGCGAGCTCAGGGTTCGCGGCGATTGCCTTGTCGATTTGCTTTTGGTGCTTCTTGCCCTCGAACACGGCGGTCTCCACTTTCTCCATCGTGTTGAGCCACGCTTGCTCATCAACCTCCGAGGCCGCACCCGCCTGACTGGTCTGGACGTCATCTGTCTTGTCCTTGCATTGCGCTATCATCGTGTCGAAGTCCCATTCAAGCATAGCAGTGACGTCGACCTGTGGACGTGCCAGCGTACTAGCACCTTTACGAAGAAGCGACTTCAGCTGATCTGTGCCCAACGGCGGGCCGTCGTCCTCGTTTTCGTGCTCGCTCGTCCTCTTGCGCTTCTTGCCAACGATTTGCCCGGCCGAATGGAGATTGCGCATGCTCTCTGTGATCTTGGCAGACAGATAGAGCTTCTTCCGAATCCGGCCCAGCATCTGCTCTTCCACTGTGCCTTGGGTGCAGATCTTGTAGATGGTCACTGGCTGCGTCTGCCCAATGCGGTGAGCCCGCGCTTCGGCTTGAAGAGTGATCTGTGGGTTCCAGTCCTCATCCATAAACACTACATCGCTTGCCTGTAGAGTTGGGTCAGCTTATGTCTCACAGGGTATCTCTTACTTGAGGTTATACGCACAGTAGCGAGATTGACTCCTAAACCTCCTGCTCGTGTGCTAATTAGCATCACACGATAATCGCTCGTGGTGTCATTGAACATGCGAATGCTCAAGTTCCGCCCCGCTCGACACGTACTACCGTCGAGCCTCAGGTAGCGGAAGGGCGCTCGATTGGCATTGCCACCCTTCAGAGCGAGGAGATCCTCGCAGTAGTCGAGTGTATGCGTAAATCCTGAGAAGATAAGGATCTTCTTCTTCTTCTTGACAACCAGCTCTTCGACCAGCTTGTCCAGAACGATGAACTTGCCGGACGCGGTCTTGACATGGTCGCCGAGATAGTACGGCTCTGGAGCAGCGTGCTTCAGTAGGTACGGGTGCGAGCAGACCTTGCGCAACTGCATGATGATGTTCATCAACTTCTTCCAGTGCCCGCTCTTGTGATCTTCCTTCTCGTTGTTAAGAGCCTGTTCCATAATCTCTCGTGTCTCGCTCCAGTCTCCGGTTGCAACACCGTTACCGTCGATGGCATTTGCAGCTGCGGCTCCTTGTTCGAGAATGGCGAGATCTGCGTCGTTTTCAGTCCCAGTCTGCACCTTGGTTTTGGCGTCCTTGAACAAGTCGTCTAGGAGTGCATTGTCGGCTTTCGTGAGCAGACGAGTGTACCAAAACCTCTGCATCGGCGTCAACGGGACGTACAGCAGAATCTCAGTCTTCGTGGGCAAGCCCAAATCGACACCCGGGCTGGACTTCATGCGCCGTAACATGAGGAGCTCGAGGAGGCTCCGAGAACTGTCCATAAACTTCGTGGACACCTTGCCTTTTGTCAGATCGAACGCCTGCTTGAAGTCGTCGGCGGTATCGGCGGTAAAGACGTCTGGCAAGAGCCAGTGCAACAAGGCCCACATCTCTCTCAAGTTGTTCTGAAGCGGTGTACCCGTCAACAAGAGACGGTACTCTGCGCTCAAGCTTTGCAGAGCAGATGCGATGTCCGACGCCTCGTTCTTGATCTTGTGACCTTCGTCGAGCACGCAGTATCGCCACGCGAACGCCCGCTTGAACCAGCCTGCCTCCGCCTTGAAAGTTTCGTAGGTTGTGACCACGATGTTGACCGGTTTCGACAATCCAACGTCCGACGTTAGAGCACCACCCTGCTTGCTCGAATGCTTCGCTTGGAGAAGCAGCTCCTTCTTCAGGCCTTCCCGCTCGGCTTTTGGCCCGTGGAAGCGGACTGCATTGAGCTCAGGCGTCCACCTCCGCGTCTCGTTCATCCACGAGGAAAGTACGCTGAGCGGGCATACTACCAAGTGAGGTCGGTTCTCACCGGAAGACTTGTCGTTCTCTTTAAGGTACTGAAAGAGCGCGAGCGTCTGCAGCGTCTTCCCGAGGCCCATTTCGTCGCCCAATATGGCTGACATGCCGTTCTGCTGCATGTACACCAGGAAGGATAGGCCTTCAAGCTGGTAGGGCTTCATCGTGGCACGGACGCCCTCTGGCTGCTGGTCCAGTATGTTGTAGACTACAACTTCTTGACTCTCTTGGCGTCCCAATTTCGCAATGTAATTCTTGTTCTCCGGCAGTAGAGGTAGAAAGAGACTCTTGTTTGCCAGCAAAAAGGCATCACGCTTTGGCTTCGTACCCTCGCGGATCTCCTGGCGGGTTGTGCCGCGTGCAGTCTGCTGAGGGCCGTTGAGGGCGCGCGACTTGGCGGAATTGCGCTTGGAGTAGGTGGCGACCTTGCGCTTCTTCGTCTTCTGCGTTGGGCGAGCATAGCTGACGCGGGACCTCGTTGAGCGAGCAGGCAGAACCTTGGTCCCGGCACGTGGTACAACTTGGATCACATCTTCGCCTTGAAGCTCATCCTCACTGTCCTCCTCGGTACTGTTCGGCGTGTTAGATGTCCTGGACGACTCTGGGGTTTGCTCGAAGCTGGAGCGTGGTGAGCTCTGAGGCGTCGTGCCGTCAGACTCAGCATAGCTGAAAGCAGCTTTGGGCCTCATATCATGGCCGCCGGTGGACTTGCGCTTCATTCTGCTGGCCGACTCGGGCGTCTGCTGAGCGCCGAAAGCAGTCATCACCTCTGAGTGGCGTGGTGGTGTCGGCTTGACTGCGATGACACGGCGCCGCTTGGGTGGTGGAGTGGTCAGTCCAAGCTCGTCGGCGTCCATGGTGAAGCCGTTGCAAGGTACAAAGTGCAAGGTGGAAGTGTGAGGTGTGAAGTGTGAGGTTCGCGGTGGCAATAGCTCGTGATCTGCGAGGTTTGCTTCACATGTAAGGTGCTGTCTCCGTTGAAGATGGACTTCTCGACTTTCGGTATCCCGTTAGAGTGCTGTTTGAATTGCTGCACAGGACGGATGATCAAGTTGATAATGCACTGTAGTTCCACCATAAGACCGACAGGTATGTGATGCTTCTGGAAGTCTGCCAATTGTGTTGCAAAGGGATGTGTTTCGACGCGCAGTGAAACGCGTCGACAGGGTGCATAGAGTGAACGGGAAGAACCGCCACCTTTCCTATCTTGGATAGCACTTCTAGCCTTCCTCTCTCAGACATCTCGCATACCACTTCCCAGAAACGGTCACCTTGTTACCTCGTGCTCAGTTAAAGCAGTTGCGCTCTCGTGGCATCGGAAGGCTTACCTCGCCCGACCTCGAGCTTCTTAAGGGGAGGAAGCATGGCGCGGTTCTATCCGCTCTACGTTCGAAGAAGCGATGGCAAACTAGAGGTCATCGGGAAGGGAAAGCGAAGGGAACGCAACGAGCCATTACCGGAGCAGTAGGTTCAATGGTGTGCGCAGTGTCTGTTGTGTGCTGACCAGCTCGCAGGCTCGACCAAAAGCCGGATAAGCATGGCATCTCCGACTTCTACCGCGAGGTCTCGCCAGAAGAGATGAAGTCTTTGGACTGGCGACGGAAGCTTGGTGGTATGCTAGCGAGAGAGCTGGATTGGAAGGAGAAGCCAGGCAGTGGTACGTTTGGCGGTCTACGTCTGCGTGGCGTACTCAAGGCTGACGGCTGACATGTCTCAGACGACGGCTACATGCTCGTAGCCTTCCCGGAGAAGTACCGACTCTATGAGCACGTCAAGAAGACCGAGAGAGACGGCAAAACCGAAGTGAAAAGCAAGACGCATGCCGGCGGCGGCAACGACCGCCAAGATGCGTATCTCTACGGCCATCCCATCGGTAGAAGGAAGCGCTTCAGAAGTCCGATCGAGTTCTTTCCGCACTTGCTATGGCTAATTACGGACGAAAGTGGCGATCCCGACAACTGCGGCTGCAAGATTTGCTCGCCAGAGGACCTGGAGGCTGCTATTCCTGGTGCCAAGACTAAAGTCGAGCGTCCGGTGGTTAAGCAGGAGCCAGAGTTCAAGGTTGCCACCCCTGCAACGGTGTCCCGCCAGCCCAGCACTCAAGGCATCAGGATCCAGCAGCAGACCGGGCAGTCCGTGACAAGGCCGCAGACCGCTTTGGTTCCTACGCTTCTACCCAAGCCTAAGACCTCTGACCAGGAGCTGGATCGCCAGTATTATAACTTCATGTACCGGCCAGGTGAGCTGGTGTGGTTCAAGAAAGGCGTGGCGTGGGCTCTCGGCGTTGTGCTGCGCAGGTGGGTAAGCACAAGCCATGACCAAAACAATCAGTACTACTACAACGTGCAACCACTCTCATACCCTGGCCATAGCCCGGCTCCAGTGACGAAGTCTTCCGACTACGACTTCCGGCCTTGGCTGGCGTGGAGTGTGCCGAAGTTCACGCACGACACGTTGAACCACCTGCCTATACCTCCTCACTATGATACTGCCGATTGGCCAGGCATGGCGCAGAAGAGGTACGGTCATGGCGAGATGGAGGTCGATGCATCCATACTTGCTGCAAAGGCTATCGATGCGACATACACACCCTTTGGACAAACGAGGACATCCGAACGCGAACTCGGCGTAACAGAAACATATTACGAAGGCATCTACCTCGGCGCCGAGAAAGTCGAAGTCGGCGACCCAGTGCGCCTGCACGTTGGCTCCGGCACAGATGTCATGATCGTGCACTCGGTCGTTGAACGCAAGCGCACGGCAGCTGGGATCCAGCAGGCCACTGCCCAACTCGTCGGAGACGTCTACACCCTCACCACCGTCCCCCATCGCCAAGGCAACACCAACCATAACATCTCTATCCCAGGTTCCCGAGACGGCGATAACATTTACCTCCCCACCCGCATGCTAGAAGACCTCCGTATGCGTAACGAGCGCTCCATAGCTGCAAAGGGTGAAGCGAGCTACTGGAAGCTTGTCGCCTCCCAAACAAAGCTTGGCTTAGATGCGATCAAAGGGAGGTGGTACGAAGCCACGATCATTTTGCCGATATTGCAACCGGCGCAATATGATGCCATCTCTCGAAAGGGAGAGATAGGAGAAGCATCCTTATGGATGAATGCCCGCGGCGACTGCGTCAACAGCAACCGGCCACAAGGCGCGCAGAAACTGCCGAAGCAGGACATCCGCAAGGAGACACGGAAGCAAGCTTTCGGTAAAGCCGTGCCACCCGATGTTGAGATCAAATATGGTGTCGAACTGCCTTTACCGGATAATGTCGACCCAGCGCTGGCTGGCATGGGGGGTAGCAACGATGAGATCATGGAAATCGACCCGCGGTTTGACACTGCCACCGGAGACGGAGCTGAGACGGCTGCACATGCGGATGGGCTCGACGACTTCATGAATCTGGATGGGATCGATGAGCATCAACTGCCAGGCTTCGGGCAGGAGTACGGGAGTCAGCAAGCGCCGCCCGATGCGTATTACTAGCAGTGATGGCTCAGCCGTGGCAATTGGTGGCTGTATATCTTCTGACTTGAGCAGATGGTAGACTGAATATACTGGTGGAAGATGCAGACGCTTCATAGGCACCTTGGAAGGACGGAGATGTAGTGTCACTGTCTCCCAGGAATGACTTCTGGGAGAGTATCAATGTGATACTTGACTGCGGAAAACATACTATATGCGACATGCCTGGAGATAGCTGGCGTCCAGCGAAGCAACGACTTTTGAGCTTGCAGAGTCAAATGTCAGCCGATTTGAGGGAAATCATAAAAGAAATCCCTGAGGGGCTCGAAGTCAAGCGCTGGGTTAAGTGAAGCAAGCGAGGTTTACAGCCTTACACGGCAAAGCAATAGGGATGGAGGACGTGAGTGTTGCTCTGAAGAACACGCTGTTTATCTGATAGGGTGGCATACGATATGCGACGTGTTCCTTCCTCTGAAGGGTCAGCTGCTAAGCGCCTGCTTTCACAGAATTAAATGCCAAGATATTCACCTTGTTGCACATTCCGCGAGGCGGAGGCGAGAGACAGGACGTGGAGAGGACGTGAGCGTCGCTATCGGAAGGTGAGAAACAGTAGTGAAGTACAGGGGTCCTGCGTTGTTTCCTAATACGGAGAAGGTAGTATAGCACCGCCCGTTGCGGAAGCTGCAAAGTTCTACTTCGTTTCACATCTCGCTTTTCCAAACACTTCTTGACCGTACATGCTGCTTTTGAAGCGCATCTTGAGTAGCAACAGATTCCCGCCATTGGAATAGTGCAACAATCGAGTACGCAATGGCATTCCTCTGCGGTCCTCTACAATACCTCAATACCTTGACATCCGCAGGCATACGGATAATGTCTTGCTCCTTCACCGCCAACTACGATGCGCCTTCTCTGGACTCAGAACCAGCAATGAACACTGCCAACGACGCCGACGACAGCGATACGACACCGCCTCGAGCATCACTGCTCGGACTGGCGGCAGAATTGCGCAACTCAATCTACACCCTCGCGCTCGTCAACCCCGACGCTATACATTTTCGCGCTATCCAGTTCCGCCGCAGCACGAAATCTTGCATACCGGAGCCAGCCCTCCTCGTGACATGCCGGCAGATCCGGAAGGAAGCTCGACCGGTCTTCTACGGTGAAAATACCTTCTTCACACGCGATCCAGGGAACAGGCTTAGTGCTCTCAGTACGGAGCAGCTAAGCATGATGAGGAATCTTCAGTGCCTAACTACGGACTGCGTGTACATGGAAAGGCGTGATCCCGTGACCTGGCATCTGTTCGTCGAGTCTTGGGTCGCCGGATTGATAGCAGATAACCAAGGGCGTGGGCTGCGGAGGGAGACGCTGATCGTGCCGCTCTGGAGTGAGTCAGGGAAGGTGTTCCTTATTCGCGCATCAGAATTGGCGGAGTACTGGCTCTGCGGCACGTGGCCGGGCTCGAAAGGGTATTTCGTGAAGAAGACGGGTGCATAGAGTGTATGCGGTGGGATCGAAGACGGGTGCAGGAGATGGGGATGGGATATGCAATCCTTGCCGGGCGGTGAGTGTACCTCTGTGTGCGGGCGGAATCGGAAGCATGTGGTTATAAGCGCGCTGTGGGAATTTGCTGCTGCGTAACATCCACATTAAATGCAACGTTCCAGCATCCAACTTTCTGCACCATCATGTCGAACATACTTTAGGTCTGACCGCTCCGAGTGGTAAGTGTCGTTTCTTCCGCAAATGGAAGGCTGCTTACATTTCTTAGTGCCACTGTCTGCTACTGTGCCTACTACGACAACATGGAGAACAGATCCACAACCGACGCAACACTCCTCGGCCTCCCTCCAGAGCTCCGCAACATCATCTATCACTACGCCCTCGTCGAAGACCAAGAGACGGTTTACACCGTCCGCCATTACCTCTACAGACGACGCAGAGGACAGATCATCACAGAGCCGGCACTGCTCACCGTCAACCGCCAATTGCGTAACGAGTGCCTGCCAATCTACTACAGCACCACGGCTTTCGAATTCGCAGACTCGCACACGGCGCAACTGTTTCTGGAGAAGACTCCGAACGACAGACTGACTTATGTAAAGCGACTGCGGGCGTTTGATTTGTTGCTTGCTCTGAGCGATAGCGAGCAGAAGGGGCTGCAGTGGTATGGGTTCTTGAGCTACATGGGGAGGCCGCATTCAGGCTTGGGTTAGGGAGTTTGAAAGCAAGGGTTTTGGGGAGGATGCTGTTTTGGTGCCGGTTGGGAGTGCTCGTCAGCCTGAGTGGGTGCATGCTGTGGAGTATCCAGGCTACTGGGAGGTGGAGGCAGAGCGTATCTGAAGCGATCACGGCCTCTGCGGAAGGGCATTGCTGGGGCGATGGAGAGGATGAGGCTCGAGGTGGCCTCTGGGGTTCGCAATGCACTTTTGGGCATTCGGCAGCGTATGGCATCTTAAGAGTGAGTGGGTAAGAGTCGAAGCCACAGATGAAACATTAGCATGTGATCTTAGGCAGCAAACGCGAGTCGCACCTTCCATTTCAATTTTGCGTTCAACGTCACCCTTCAATGCCACATCGTGCACGCCACTTCTTCCTCCGCTCCACTCAAACAAAGTTCGTTGACACATAACATCAACTTCCGAACGTGTGAAGCGCTCACGGGCGACTCAGATCCTAGTAAGATGACCATCACAGCTCGCTGAGGATCTCACTGACTACGGAAGCTTTGAACGTAGCACCGAGCACTCCGACATCATCCAGCCGCAACGGCAACCGCCGGTGGCATGGCGAGCAGCACCACCACCCCAGCGAGAGCGTCGCTTCATGGACTTCCGGCCGAGCTTCGCAACCAGGTCTATCACCTTGCGCTCGTCGGAGACCCAATCCGCATCCGCTACGACTATCCCGTCACTAGATTCAAGGAACCTGGCCTTCTAACAACAAGCCGCGAGCTGCGCATGGAATGCTTGCCCATCTTCTATGGCGGCAATGTCTTCCAAGTATATAATTCACACATAACAGCAGACTTCTTGGAAAGCACACCAAGAACCAAGCTCTCCATGGTCAGAAAACTGCAAGCGTTCGGAGCGCCGTGCTTCGATACCGACCCAATGGAATTCATCAGGATGCGGATGGAAAGCTGGGCTGGCAGTATTGGAGAGGATGCTCTACGCGAAGAGGCCATCTTGATACCAGTTGAGATCAAGGCAGAGCTCAAGTGAGTCCCGGTGACCCGCTTGGGCGAGTGCGAGGTTGTCGAGCGGAATGGTCACCTCGTGCCGAGGATGGAGGCAAGGATCACGGCCTAGAGGGACTGGCGGGGCGGAGAGCTCAAGGTCGCGAATTCCATTGAATGTGTAGTGGGTATGTTGCTGAGAACGGATGGAGGGAATGAGTAGTCGCCGGGGGCCGTCGAGGACTGGCAGAGGGGGCTATGGACTCGGATGGCACTAGAGTACCAACGCAAGTGTATATCCACCGAAGTACAAGCACACCGCGCTCACACCTCTAAGACCACTCACAAAGGCAGCCCCAAGCCCAACCTCAACATCACCGCCCCTTCTCTCAAATGATCCACATCCACACCCGCCTCACTCATCAACTCCTGCAACTCCCTCGCAGCATCCTCATTACTCCCTTGTGTCTCCCTCGCATACCTAAAAGGCTCACTCTCCTTCACCAGCTCCAGCTTCTGCAATCTCTTCTCCTCTTCCTTGGCCGCCTTCTTCCGTCTCCGCTCCTCTGTAGCCACATTCTTCTTCTTCATATGATCCTCCACGTCCCCGTGCACGAGTCCTGCTATTCGCTTTACGTCCTCTCGCAAGAACATGGTGGTGGGCACGTTACAGGAGAAGTACGTGCCATACCTGATCTTCGGTAGGCTGGCAGCAGCAGACCCTCGGTGTTGGTGCGGTAGGAGATGGTAGTCCTTAAGGTCATACTCCTCCTTTGCACTCGTCTTGGTCATCTTGTCAGGCCATTGCGCCTTATCGCACTTCGCGCAGCACCTCAGTCCGTTGACCAAGATAGCTGACCGTGAGGAAGCTTTGCCGCAGAAGACGCAGTGCTTTTCTGTCCATGCGAGGAGACCTCCTTTGCCTCGTAGGAAGTTCCGGTTGTCTTGCAGCTTTGTCGTTTTCAGGTCCTTGTACTTGGTGATAGCTGATTGACTGCGTAGCCAGTGACGGGCCCAGTCGTTGACTTGATCGCGGAGGAAGTGTGAGGTGAAGGCCAGGTAGTCGAGAGAATGAGGTACAAAGAGCTTTTGGGCGCCATCTTCGAAGGCTATGTCGGGTCTGTGGGTTGGAAAGAGGTTGTCGAAGATTAGGTGGAGGAGCTCAGGTGGGAGTGATGTGAGATGGTCTTTCGGCTCGGTTGTGAGGTCGATGACCGTGTGAGAGGTGTTGGCTGACATTATGGAGTTGCTATTGTGATGTTGCTATTGTCGTGTTGGTCGTCCGAATTTGTAGAAGTCTCTGCTCATGGTGTGTGATCGAATTCTCGAAATGAAGAGAGCGGGTTGATCTTGACATGTGAAAGCATGCGTGAGGGGCAGCGAAGAAACAGATGAGACGGGAGCGACTCGCTGAATAAAGACCTGGGCAAGTGGTTTGCTTCCCCATTGCTACACTGTTCACGATCGTAAGGTAGGTCGAGTATTCACTAGGCCTGTTCAACTGTTAATCTACATAGCACGGAATGCAGCACCGTTCGTTGTGTCTGAATCTTCAAGGAGCCGAATCATTGTCAAAAGGCGGTCAGGTCGTTGCATGTGACAGCGAGTCTCTAGGTTCAGGCACATGCAAGGGTCGAAGCTGCCCCCCACGATCCCCCACGATGCCATCTTGCCGTTGCGGTCTGAGCTCCATTTCGCGACTCGATCAACCATCACAGTACACAACATCTTCGTGTCCAGCATACAGCTTCCGATTTAACCATGCGAGCTCCGTCTACAGCAGCGCTGCTCGTGCTCGCCGGCCTCATCATCGACACTCCATCCTGCCTCGCCAGCGAAGCGCACGATCCCAAGGCGAAAGCAAAGTACCAAGCAGCATGTCCTGCCTACGAACATTATGCTCGTTTTCCGCAGTATGCCTCTCATCTCATCATGTGCTATCCTGAAACATAGCACGACCGGTAAGATGCTGACATGTGTACTGCTAGCCACCCTTACAGCGCTGGACCCATGGAGCTTCCGTACCAACGACCCTCAGTTCACTGCCGGACATTCGAGAGTGATTTGGTAGAGAAGATCATACATGACATGAACAGTAGTATGATAGACAAGGATCTGGCACAGCTGTTTCAGAACGCCTTCCCGAATACCCTCGACACAACTGTGCGATGGCATGTAGACGGGACGGACAAGGTGAGCCAAGCCCAACAGGCTGTAGGCTGGGCGGCGAATGGAGCATGGCAAGGAGCACAAAGCTTCATAGTGACGGGAGACATCAATGCGGAGTGGTTGCGGGACAGCACGAATCAATTGGCGCAATATCAACGTCTAGCAAAGAAAGACAAGTCCATCTTCAACCTCATACTCGGAGCTATCAACACACAAGCCGAATACGTGATCGAGAGCCCATACTGCAACGCTTTCCAACCACCACCACCCAGTAAACTCAAAGCAAGCAACAACGGCCAAGCAGACAACGTGCACCCAGCATACGAGCCCAGCCAGGTCTTCGAATGCAAGTACGAGCTGGACTCGCTAGCCCACTTCTTGCGGCTCGGGAATGAGTTCTACGACCACACTGGGTCCACAGCTTTCCTAACGCAACGCTGGTACAACGCTCTGGACTCGGTCCTTCGAACCCTGGATCAGCAGAGCCAGAGTACTTTTAGCGAGAAGACCGGCAGCTTTGAGAGGCAAGCATACCGTTTCCAGCGAAACACCAATACTGGCACGGAGACCCTCCCACTGGCAGGTAACGGTAACCCTTTGAATTATGGCACCGGCCTCATACGCTCCGCTTTCCGCCCCTCAGACGACTCGACAATCCTCGGATTCTTCATCCCAGCGAACGCCATGATGAGCGTAGAGCTCAAACGCGTAGCCGCTATCCTCGCCTCCACCGGCGCCAAGAAGCTAGCTGCAGAGCTCGAAGAAAGAGGCGAAGTGATCGAGAAGGGAGTCTGGGAGCACGGAATAGTCAAGCACGCGAAATGGGGTACCGTCTTCGCTTTCGAAGTCGATGGCTACGGCTCCAGCATACTTATGGACGACGCCAACGTTCCTTCCCTTCTCGCTCTGCCCTATCTTGGATTTGTGGACAGAAGCGAGCGGACGTACCAAAACACACGCAAGATGGTACTCAGCAAGGAGGGCAACCCATACTACCTTACCGGCAACGCCTTCTCCGGCATTGGCGGGCCTCATATTGGGCTACAGAATGCTTGGCCGATGAGTTTGCTCATTCAGGCTATGACGAGTGATGACGAGGTGGAGATTAAGGGATTGTTGGAGAAGGTTAAGCTGGCATCGCCACTCGGGCTGATTCATGAGAGCGTGAACGTGGAACGGCTGCGAGACTACACGAGGTCTTGGTTTGCGTGGGCGAACTCGGTGTTTGCGCAGACGATTCTGGATGTGGCGGAGAGGAAGCCGAGCGTGTTGTTTGGGGAGGGTGCTAAGGCTTACGTTGTGGACGCATAAGCGTACAAGTATATGTGGGTGATGATGAGGCTACTCTGGGTATGAGATGTCGATCTATTCGCACCTACCCCTCGATAGCTGGAAACTCTCAGAGCTGGCAGAACCTCGTACGCATACGCTTCCTTTGCTGGTTCTAAGCCGTATCCGCTCGCACGTCCTTCTGACCGATAGAAAGACCCTCTTCAACGAGTGATAGCAACGCACGAACTCTTGCACCACCTCGCTCGCATCGACATCCTAGCCTCCCATTCGCAACACAAAACACGCAAGCTTTGTGAGCAGCCACCCATATCTCTCTTCCCTCCTCCAGCACCGGAAACTTCATTGCATCGACCCTGACCATCCCACCGCCATGATCTTGATCTTCGGCTAGCTTCACTGCAGTCCTGTTCTCCAAGACCCTCCATATACCGCTCAATCCCGGAGCCCAGCTTGGCACATCACGAGGGCTGCGGGTCCGGACTTGCCGCAGCGACCTCAACTTCTCGTCGGTCAGCCTGTGCAACCATGGTCCTACGTCGAGTATGCTCTCGGGTTTGAAGATGTTTTTCCCGTAGAAGATTGGCAATGCTTCTGTGCGGATCTCGCGGTTGGTGCGCAAGAGAGCGGGTTCGGTGAAGCGCGGTGGCTGGATAGAGAGAGATTGTTCAGTTGGCATTCGGATTGGGCGGGGTTCGATGAGCAAGAACTCGTAAATGAGGACGCGGAGCTCGGGTGGGAGGTCGAGTACGCGGCTCTTCGCTGGGGCTGCGGAGGCCATGGTTGATTGCAGACGAGTGACAAGATGGCTGATGAGCCCGATAGCTTTTGCTAAGACGATTCCGGGTTCTGGTTCTTGAGAAGGGGTTATGATGCTAAAAGGCCAGCTGCCGAGCTGTGGAAGCCAGTGAACCGAAAATGCGACAGATTTGGAAGAAAATACGCGATTGTGGCTCGAATTTGATCTTGTTTGTGTGCTGATCCACGCGACGGAACGTTCACTCTATTGACGTGCAGGACCACAGACTGGCTCGGCAGCACCCATAAAAGCCGTCGAGGACGCTCCATAAGCATTTCACGGCCCGCTGTGTTCCGCTTACGCCCACACTGGCAATCACCACCTCATTTTCCATTTTCTATCCGCACTCAACTCTCTTCAACATCCCCAGTGACTTCCCAGGCCTCCTTCCCGTCCTTGGTGACTGGGATCATCAACGCACTAACCCGCGCCACACCCCTGCCCGCCTGAGGTGATGCCGCCAGGCCCACCGCGACACGGTTCGCATCCCTGCGCGCTCTCTCTATTGTTTCCTCAGGCGAGCCCACAAAGTGGAGGTCGGTAGAGATGCGCAGCATGGCTTCGAGCGTGCAGCTGCGAACCCGCGTCAACATGGCCAAATGGTCGTCACTCAGCGTTGAGAACCAGCGCTTAACGCAGTATGGGTTGCCGGCTTGGAAGGTGCTAAGTTCGTAGAACATAGGAAGGGTCTCTTCGCGGATTTGTCGGTTGGGGGCGAGGAGAGCCGGCTGCTGGACGTAGAAGACCACCATGGCCGGACGGTTCGGAAGGCGTAGTACCCGTTTAGAGAGGTCCTTGGGCTTGGCGTCGGCGAGGACAGCTTCATAGATGAGAATGCGGAGTTCTGCTGGAAGCTCGAGGAGCCTGCACTTGATTTCAGCCGTGGTGGCCATGGTGTTGGGGGTTGCCATGTCTGCGGTGTATGGCTCTGCTGTTCTGTGTTGAGCTGAAATGCACTTGAAGGGGGCGTTTCATAGGGAGGGTGGAGAAGTGGAGATGTTGCGAGCGAACGAGTGATGTCACCCAACCGAAAGAGGATTTTCACATGCAAGATACTGATGTTTGGGCTTGAAGCGTAGATCACTAAAGGCTTCGATGTCTGGACGAAAAGGCAAACCACTTGTTGTCGCAATGTTCTGTAGCGACTTCTGGACCTTCCTACCCGCCAGCTTCTCTCCGCAAATCCGCCCATCACCACGACACTGCTGCTGCCATCGTTCCGGAGGCCTACATGTCTCCAGTGCTCGAGTGTCCAGCTGCACCGGCAAATACTCGAGCACTTGCCTGCTACCACCGCAAAGTAAACCCACTTCCGTCCCAGCACTTCCCTACCTCTTCTCACTCTGCCAGGACAACGGTAGCGCGCTCCCAGACTTCCAGACCGCCTCTCGTCACAGGAACGAACATCGCCTCCTCATTCACGAACCTTCTCCCGCCTCTCCTCGCCACCTGTAACGCGCGCCTAGCTCTGGGCACACCGTTTGTGGAACTAATTTCTGCGAGGTAAGGGTTGTAGAGACGGACATGCTTGATCATGCGGAGACGGTCGTCGACTCGTCGGCTAGCTTGCTGAACCACTCCTAATTCCGCGGTGGGTACCACCTCAGCCCATGAAGATGTTGCCTGCCCCAGAAGATCGACAGAGCTTCGACACGAATCTGCCGGTTTGGTGGTAAGTACTTCTGGCTCGCGTATGAAGAATGCGCCTATCGTACCGTCGATGCGAAGTGGTCGCGGCTCGATGAGAGCGAACTCGTAGATGGCTGAGCGAAGCTCGGCAGGTAGCAGAGGCAGTGGGCTCTATTTTTGGGGGACGTCGAGGCCATGACTGGATGCGAGCAATCTGCTGATGGGATCTTGTTCGCCGTGGACGGTGTGCTGCGTCTCTGGTGCCGTCGACTCAACCGGTTGCTCGACCGTGTGTCTTGCTTAGGAAGTGTTTCGAGGTCGGTGCCAAGCCCAAACGACATGGATTTCGAACAAGTAAAACTGCGAGACTTGGATAAGAGAAAGGCAGTGAAGCAAGCTAGTTATTTGAAGTCCTTGAGCGTTGCGCTCGAGACATTAGAAATTCACACTACCACTAAGCCGTGAGTTTTCTTCGAGGAGTCTAGTACTACGGTGGGTGACTACGTGGGAATACCCGCTGCTGTACGTTTTGCTTTTTGTACATGTTGCTTAAGTTACTGTACGATGTGCTTGCCGAGAGGCTGCTCGCCTGGGGCCTTGTTGTTTTGCAGCTCGTCCGTTTGACGACCTGGGTGTTGTAAGATGCCGGAGGCGGCGACAGCACGGGGCTGCGGGAAGGAGAGACAACAGGTATTCTTACATTGAAAGCTTCTAGTAATGCAGCTCTAGTCCAAACAACAACGAACAAAGCCGAACCATCCAGGTCCGGCCTCAGCAGGGTAACGCCGACGCCAAACATGCAGCACCTTTTTGCTTTCCATACCTTCCACTACCGACACAATGCCACCCATAATCCATGACAGGACATCGTTTTCTTAGTAATTCTTCTCCCACCTCGCATCCTCGGACCTTGCCGCTGTCCTCCGTCTGACTCTGTGTATGACGGGACGCCACAGGTTGAGACAAGGTCGAATGAGCAGCAATAGGGCGAGGAGTAAGAAAACAGAGATGAGCGCAACAAGAAAGATGACAGGCCAGCTCCAGATAATCATGTCTTTATAGCGACCAGCGAGTCACTGCTCCTTCTCGTAGCCCTCGGGGAGCGGCATCTTGTGCATTTCGAAGAAGCGTTTCGTGCCTACCGTTCGAGTCAGCACGTACTCACCAAGTCTGAGAGGATGGATGATGACTTACAGGAATACCCATTCCAATCAAAGTTCTGCTTAGGGTCACAATGGCACTTCTTGTCGAGTCTTACTTGCTGACCCGTCGGGCAATGCGTGAAGGGGACGTGGTAGTACGCGATGTCGTTGAAGAAATGGATCTCGTCCTTTTGCAGCGTCAATCCTGCGGCGATAGAGTGGACTGGAGCGTCGCCCCATCTTTCGTAGAAGAAGCCGCCATCACGGTCAAGCGTGTCGAAGAAGTCCGTGTAGGCTTTGCTGCGCAGCCAAGAGAGATTGCCGATCTCGAAGTTCGACCAAAAATGGCAGTGGTTGTACGTATTCCCTCCATCATCGGAGAGAAACTCCATGGAGTTGTCTTTGGCGATGTGCTCTGGGTACTTCTGCATGTACGTCTTGACGCTGTCCCAGAGAGTAGGGATGGTCTCTACATACTCGTAGAGGGAGAGGACGAAAGAGTACTTCTTCTTGTTCTCCGCCATGAACTTGAACGGGTCGTAGTCCACATCGCAGAAGAGCTCGATGCTCGGCTCCACACGCCAGTACCACTCGTACTCAAGCATAAGCGGGTGCTGGAAGAAGAAGCCGGACTCGTAGCGGCACATGTGGCGGTAGGAGACGGAGTCGCCGTAGATGATCTTGCGCTCGTGCATGTCCGCTCGCACCTTGGCGGCTTTATCCTGATCGATGAAGTCTGGGAAGCCCCAGTGCTTGGAGTCGATCTTGCCATAGCGTGTCTTTCCTGAGGTCAAAGCGGTGGTGACTTTGATGAAGGTGTCGTCGAATTCGGCGTCGTTGAGGAAAACCCAGTCGTAGTTGTAGCGGTGGTTGAAGCGGTCCTCAACTTGTCGGATTGAGCGGGAGATCTCCCAGACGTCGCTGTTGCGTGCCAATGTCACGAAGGTGGCGTTCATCCGCTCGCCGGCTGCTTTCTGGCCTGGGAGGACATTCTGACTTCCGCCGCCTAGGCTGCCCGGGTTGGGTGAAGTGTTCGAGTGGTCTAGTTGGAGCGAGGAGCCCTCGGTGTGTTGCGGCGCTATCGGGTTCTTCGCGTCGCTGTCGAAGCTGTCTAATACGCTGCTCTTGCTGTCCTGTCCTACCACAGGTACTGTGTTTGACCCTGTCCCCTTGTAAAGCGTCCCCTGACCCTTAAGTAAGTCGGTCGCCGATTGCAGGTGCTCCACACCCACTGTCCGTACCGACGATGATGATATGAAGAAGATGACTATGAGCGCGACAAAGGCGAAGACGATGTATCGCAGATAGCGCGTACTGCCCGCCATCTCGTCGGCCTCCTCTTGCTGTCCTGTCTTGCGCTTCTCCTCAGCAGTACCGTTCTGCTGCTGTTTCCCGCTCTTCAATGGCTCTGCTGAAACCTGTTGAGCCCTCCGCAGTCGAAGAGCAGACCCTTCTGATGCTCCCTTGATATCCGTACCCAGCGTTATGGTCGTAAGAATTACGTGGCCTGATCAAGTCGAAGCTTAATACCAAAGGAGTGACAGGAGTGGTCATGCGATGATGCGACGCAGTCGACAACCGTTAGTAGGCGCTGGCTGCTGGCATTGACACTTGGCAGGCGCAATGCGATAACGTCGGTGGTCACACTGCGGCTTCTTCGTGCTCTTGCCAGCTCAGGCCGCGTCGCCTCCAACAATTCGTTCTGGACAGGAGCAAGGGACCACGCTCCTTCCGCGATTGCGGGTGCGGGAAGCCCACGCCTTCCCCCTCGCCTTCCGCTTCCTGAATTGGAAGAGCGTGCATGAGGTTGGAGGGTTAGGGTTGGGGTAAACACAATCCAGACGAACATCACTGCCATCGACATCGAACAACGGGATATGAGTCGAATGGCAAGACACGACCTCCCCAAGCGCGCCTGTGTGGTACTGGCCGGCACAAGGCAGTATTGGGACACGGGAAGCAGTATTGCTCATGCATGTAGGCAACAACGGACTGATCAACGAACATGAATCATTCTTATGCGCCACACGACTGCTTCTTGACGTTGCATATAGCCCGAGAGACCATGTACATATAGTTGACATGCCGGGCTGCAGATCAGTGCAAGCCGTCAACAACCTCGTTCGCATTGCAGCCTCTTTCTGCATCGGTAAGTGGCACAGTAGACGCCATGGCTCTTCTCGCACTACCCACCGAGCTACTGAACAACATAGCTACTGAGCTCAAAGCTTCGGACTTCATCTCCTTTCGAATGGTCAACAGCGAGGTTGCCAACAAGTTGCAGCAGACCTTCGTCGACCGTCTGCTAGAGCAGAGATGGATGCTCTCCGAACAGAGTCTTTGCACTCTGCTACGTATTGCCCAGCAGCAGGCCTCATTCCGCCAACGTTTCCACGCATTGCGATTGAGCACCTTCTTTCTCTGCGAATTCTTCGGAGACGAGTTTACCGAGGAGTATGAGACGTGGCGAGAGCTTATGCGTGAGCAGCAGGACTTCGTGGAATCAGATCGACATGTTGCTCTTCTCTGTGAGGTACTCACACAGCTACCCAATATCAAGGCCATCGAGGTAGGTCAATGGTGTCAACCAGGAGAGCGTCTCCAACTGGGCCAGGGAGGTCGCAGGATCATAGCCGCCACCGAGAGCGACCTGAGTCCCACGAACCTGAACATTATCGGCGCTGGCGACTTGAATACTACGGCCAACCATGCATACGGAGACTGGGAACCCTGGGAAGAGTACGATGACCCTCTCGTCATGGGCCCTTTCGACTACGAGAAGCGTACGAACCTCACGTTCGTTTTGGAAACAGTCTTGAGCGCCCTGAGTATCTGCTAGCATCCCATCGAGAGTCTGACCGCCCATCTCACGGCCCATGATACGATACAGGCGATCTATGATCGGAGACGGCCAGGCTGGACAGCACCCGTTTCGCACTTGTTAGCACAACTCAGCTATAATGACTGCATGATCGCCCTCCCCAGCCAAACAAGCGGCGTTGACATTGCGTTCGTACGAGCTTTGACAACTGCTACACCGTTCCGGACCGGGCTCGCAGCATCCCTCGCCGGACTAAAGCATCTCAAAATCTCCCTTGACTACAAAGCAGACACAGGCTGGCCTTTCAAGCGCGAGAAGAACATGGAGATTTGGCTCTCAGACATCATCTCGCTAGCTCCTACGTTGGAGCGTCTATCCCTCCGTTTCGACGGCATTGCTCCCATGAGCTTGCAATCCACATCGCCACATCACATCGATTATCAGCTCGAAGCCTTGAACTTACTCCTCTCACGAACCAATCTGCCGCACCTGACCCATCTAGAGCTGACCAACGGCATAGTCGGCTCGGATCAATTGTACGCCTTCCTAGAATCGCACTGGTCGAGACTGAAACACCTCTCGCTTTCAAGGATTGATCTGATCCATCCGACGGATCGAGATTACCGGCTGGGACTTTATGTAGACGCATGTTCCTTGGGGAAGGATTGGCCGTTGATGCTCCGTGGGCTCGATGCTCTCGGCGGTGTTGAACGTGCGATTCGGCTTGAGGCCCTGTATCAGGTTGGTCGTGTGATGGTCTTGCGGCAAGAGGGGATGGAAGGGTGCGGGTGCTCGCACTGGGATTATCATTTCCATCACTCGTTCCCTGTCTCGCAATGCTGCGAGCATCTCGTGTTCGAGACGCAGAAGGGTGGGTTGCCGCTCAATGCTGCGTCCACTTCGTTGTCGCGGCAGCGTAGGGCGTTGGTGCAGCCGCCAACTTCGACCGAGTTGCAATGACAATTGGTTTGCTGATCATATAGCGGGCGTACATAGAGTCCATGGGACATCATAAAGTGTGTATCATACCCATCCATAGCGCCGGACAATCGCATCACAAGCTATCCGTATCCAAGCTGTCCATAGCGCCGAACAATCGCATCACAAGCTATCCGTATCCAAAAGTTTCTCAACGCTCTCACTCCACATATCCATGAAGCCATCACCGCAACTCAAACATTTCTGGAGAGTGCAATCTGCTAGGCTTTCCGTCAAACAGTTGACCGTCCATAGCGTCATGGACATAGCAATGACCGATCAATCGGTAGTAGTTCTGCTCCTCGCGAAGGACGAAAGGCACTCTCCCACCAAACAATATTGTGATGAGATCTCCAGGCTGCATTGTTTCTGGTCCACAGCCAATGGAACCTCCATCAGTGGCAAAGAAAGCTTCGGTCATCAGGCTATCATCTGTCTGGCGCCGAAAGTCTTCGGCATTTCCAGTTCCAGCAGCTTGGCTGAGGCGATTAGCCAACCCATCGCTGTGCCTATACCATAGGCTCTTCACCGTCCGGAGCTGCATGTCGTGCTGCCCAGGGCATCGCGCGTTGGCCTCGTAACAGTTAAGGCACACGTCGTAGCAACCCGCTGCACAAAGTCTGCACTGGCGAACCTGAGGGATATCGCCACCTGGAACAGAAGTGCAGGCGATCAGCTCCCCACATGCATCACAGTAATACCTAACCAAGGGTATGAATGTATCGGCGGCTCGTTCTTCGACTGCGGTAGTAATGTAGGAGGCAAAGTCCGAAAAGTGACCCTGCAGGTCGTCCTTAGTCCTAATTCTGTGCTTCGAATCGGTCATGAAGCGGCCTCGTACGTCTTGGACAGCGATCCGGGATAGAGACATGACAGAGTCGGGACCTAGATTGCTAGAGCAGTTGATTAGAGGGCCAATGTCCACATCCAGCGTGCCTGTGATTGGGAGCACGAAGTCGACCTTCGAAACGATGTCGATCGTTCGGCCGGCAAGAGTGACGCAGTCTTTTCCAAACGAAACTTCGCTTGCTTTTCGTCCATTTGCGGCATTGTACAGGTCCATCAGCATCGTAGGCTTTGTGTAAGCGGCGGCTACGTGCCAGCCTGGGATCCAGGAGGGATGATTGTCATGGCTACCGTCATTTACGACCGTTGCATAGCAGAGCGCATCCAGGGCACCAGTCTGCTCGATTGAACGTTGGGCGACGACGTGGTTAAGCTCCAACATGGTCATGCCGTAATCCGCTCGCAAGTCAAGGTGCGTCGCATTTCCGTCGCACTCTTTGGTCTGTCCGGTGGCTTCACGGCTCGATCTGATAGTGTGTTGCAGCAGAGAGAAGACCTTGTCTCTTGGATCAGTCGAGCTGAACATCTGAGTGCTATTCATGGCTACCAGGAACGGCACGTCTACGTCGGTCGTCATCTGCTGTCGCAATATCTGGGCTTGTCGTGCGCCGCTGGCGTTAAAAAAATAACGTCGCACTTCTTCTTCACGAGCGTAGGCTGCCCAGCATGCTACCAAAGCGACAAACTCCCATTCGATAAGAAGCTTGCCACATTGCACCCACACTTCTGGACCCGCCTGGACTTCCTGTAATACCCATATGCGGCCGAACCAGGCCCGGTCAAAGAAACTGGCCAGTGCCTGCAATGATGCGTCGGAGATGACGGTAACGTCAATTGTGAGGGTCGGCAACGACAGCAGGTCGCCAGGATCGTCTTCCCTTCGCAAGTTCTCCACCCACCCCGAGCGTGCATCCTCTCCGTAGATGGAGCGACAGCAGCTTGTGGCGACAGTCTCAACTGCTTTAATAGCCTCGACGGTACTATCATCAGCTGGGCCAAGCCATACATGTACCTGCTGTGCATTGGCATATATTTGCCTCATTATTGATACCTGTTGATTGCGCTCCTGGATGTCATGCTGATTGATGCATACAGCGTCGATCCAGAAACGCTGAGAGCTGGTGGGCTGACGTAGTTGACGAAGACCATGATGCAGGTTCGTGGTAATGAGGAAACATCGACCGTTGCATGATACTTTGACTGTCGTGGTAGCATCGCCCCAACAATAGCTCAAGGCTTTGTAGTGCTCCGTATGCCGGTAATCGGCATCTGTGTCCAGTGAGAAGATGATTGGATCATCGCCACGACCGGGAAGAAGGGTGAGGATTCTGATAGACCGGGGACCAGGAAGCTTTTCGTAGATGGCGCTGTTTCGCTCGGCAACAGCCGCAAGTCGGTTGACCGGAGACGTCTCTGGCACTTGTGCAGTGCCGCAAGCTTCGCTCTTTGCTTCAACACTGTCGTCTAAGGACGCTGAGTCTTCGACCACGGGCGGCGAACGCCCGCTCATGGGCGTTGTCATCTGAAAGAAATCTTGCGTTCTGAATCCGTGATGGACTGGAGGAACGAGTCCGAAGAGGCCTATCGGCGAGAACGAGCGCTGGGGACATTATGTCACTTGGGTCAGGACTGCCTTTTGAAGAGGGCGAATTTCCGGGCGGCCTCAGAAGGCGGCGCCGTTGCGTGCAGCAGCCAGCCGCACATTCTGCAGCACCCACACCATCGAGAGCTCCGCGTACTCCTTTGTGCCGCAGTCGCACTCCGCTGTTGAGCCAATGATCCAATAGAGAGGGCATCGCTCTTCTCAAGACCTGAGCTTCGTGAGCTCGGGTATGGCACGTTGCTTGCGTTGGTCGATGGTGTCGAATAGGGAGACCATACTAAGGTCCGGTCTTGCTGTGAGTAAGTAGCTACTCGTTCCGGTAAAGATTAGAGTTACAAGACGCCTTGTTGCCTTGAAGTTTCGTCATGTGGCGTTGTTGCTGCAGAAGAGGGGACAACGAGTGCCAAGATTTCACATCGGCGCAGCCTACAGTCTGATATGGACCACGAGATGCTGTGTTGAGTAATGCCGCTTTTGCGACAGTCGTAATCATGCGAAGAGGTGAAGCGCGGGCGTATGCTCTGTGTAGCTCTCACTCGAAGCGTAACCCGCGAAATCTGATCGGAGATCAAGGACCCAGGGCGAGTCTACAGGAGCAAGGCTACGAGGCAACGATGGGCAGTCTTCCATGCATAGTTGCGGCGCGCAAGTCACCCACGCGTAGTACTGCGGGTATTTCGCGTTCAGGACGAGGAAGAGCCATTTGCCGCTTTGGTAAGGCATTCCTCTCGCTGCCATACAGAGCGTACGGGCGACCTCCAACGTCGAATGGCGCGTCTGTATGTTCGTGCAGAGTCCATGGGGTATCATAAAGCAATCGTCCACCTTCTCCGTAGCGCCGTACAATCACATCACAAGTTATCGTGCGCCCTCTTCAGCGGCACCTTCTTTCGTCTCATCTTTCTCGGCTGGTGGTTCTTTGGCCATGACATTCTCAAATTGTGACCATAGGCCTTCGACTTGGCTGAATTCGTTGCCGACCTTGTCTGCTCGTCAGTCATATTCTGTGAAGTGCCTTCGTTGGATTGGCAGGTACCGCTATGACGCCCTCTAAGCTTCTATTCAGCTTGTTGATGTTTTGAAGTACGTTCTCGAGGCTCTGCAAAAGTTTAAGCAAGGTGCCAAGGGGGTGTGGAAGGGGATATGCGTGCGTACTGCTGCGACATCGTTGATCAAGAGCGCGCGTTGCTGTTCGAAGTAGGAGCTTTCGGGCTGGGTGCCGTTGGTTGTCGCCATGTTTTCGCTGTGATCGCGTGCAATGGCCGAGTGTAGGACAAGTGTACGCCAGAAGGCAAGCGATGCGATCAACAAGCTGTAGTTACTTTCCTGTGGAAGACGCGTTTTCGGCGCGACTAATATATCGAATGTATATATATATGCCGAGGCACGTTTCAGCACGACTCGGGCCCGCATTGACACCTTCAGCTTCGCTGTCACATGCTGTTGTCTTTCCATACTCCAGTCGTAGACGATGCGATAATACACAAGCCTTAAGAGAAAGGTGTTGTCGGCGCAGCAACCGCACATACACCGCCATGGAATTCATGACCTCGCTCCAATCCGGCTTGGACACTCAGAAACCGTCCCTCTTCGAGCTCCTCTCCGAACAACAGCTCGCCTCGCTTATCCCGCCTTCTCTCCGATATCTCCTCGCTGTCGCGACTCACCGCCGACCCCGATATCTTTTGCGCATACTCAACTCCTTTGACGAGCTGTACGCCCTTCTCTCACTGCTAGTAGAGCGACACTATCTGAAAGTGTACGGCGGCGGCTTCACAGAGAACTTCTATGGCCTCAAGCGAGAACGCGTCTTGCGAATCAAGGGAGGTGAGGTGAGAAGAGCACAACTGGGTGCGCCTAATGAGGTTAGGGAAACGTTGAAATTGAGGGAGAGAGATGTCTGGAAGAATCTGGCTGTCATGGTGCTCTTGCCGTACGTCAAGCGGAAGCTAGACGAGAGCTACGACATCCACGCTTCATCTATCAACATGCTCGGCCCAGCATACGCAGACAGGGAGAGGTATCCTGCCGAGGGGACGGTCAGACAGAGGATATTCTGGCTGTATAAGTGGTTCTTGCGGAAAGTGTACCCAAGTGTCAACGCTGCGTACTATTTCTCGCTGCTGGCCTTCAATCTGGCGTACTTGTTCGACGGATCGAAGTATCACTCACCATTCCTCTGGCTGGTCGGGACGAGGATGCGGAGGCTCAACGAGGCGGATAGTAGAGCCATCGCCATGGCGACGGCGCCCAAGCCTGCTGGGCCTGGCGCGAGACCTGGACAGACGAACTCGATCTTTAGTCCGAGGACTATGACGCAGACCGTATATCCGCGATTGCTGTCTAGTTTGAAGATTCTACTACCGACTTCCATCTTCGCGCTGAAGTTTTTGGAGTGGTGGCACGCTTCGGACTTTGCACGGCAGCTCTCGCGGAAAGCGAATGAAGGGCTCGAATTACCGCCACCAACGATATCTGGCTTGGTATCTTTCGCGCAGCGGAAAAGCAGACCAACAACCACAACTCCCTCCTCC
The DNA here is from genome assembly GCA_022814695.1 of Neocatenulostroma microsporum. Classification (NCBI taxonomy): domain Eukaryota; kingdom Fungi; phylum Ascomycota; class Dothideomycetes; order Mycosphaerellales; family Teratosphaeriaceae; genus Neocatenulostroma; species Neocatenulostroma microsporum. The sequence goes on from JAKLLW010000067.1 coordinate 53,840, forward strand.
ACGGAAGAGTCAGAGAAAGCCACACCCTCCCGCCGCGACTCCGCATTAGCAACCCCACCAATCTCATCCATCACGCACCTACCCATTCTTACAGTCTCCGCGCCCGCCCAGACTGACCCCTCAAACCCAGACTCCACCAACACAACATCTCTCTGCCCAATCTGCGTCTCCGAGATTCAGACACCTACCGCAGCGCAAACGGGCTACGTATACTGCTATACCTGCATCTACAAGTGGGTGGACGGCACGCACCCGCGGCAAGAAGCTTTCATGGAAGGGAGCGCTTCTGCGGAAGACGAGGAGGCTGCTAAGGGGTGGTTTGAGGAAGGGGGTGGGAGTCGGGTGGGGAAGTGGGAGAGTGGGGAGGGTAGGGATCCGGTTACGGGGAAAAGGGTGCTGGGGGGGACGGGGGGGTTGAGGAGGGTGATGGTTTGAAGGCCGTCTTCCAGGGTACCGGTTCGGATGGCTTGGTACACCAATTGGAGGTACAGATGCTCGAGAAAGCTCTGGGCAAGCTGGGAACGTCTCGTCGACGGCTCTGTCTGCGGTTTAGGTCGATATGCCCTAGACCGCAAGAAAGACTGGCGATGATGAAAGCTGCCGCAATCCACTTGCGAGCTGAGAGGACACCAGGCATTCTGGCTCGCGCCGCACTAGACTGGCAGCCCGTATGCATGCTCATGGCGCGCCGCTTCCAGCACCGAGCTGTTTTCCGACCACGTTACCGGACGAGTTCAGCGAAGTCTCCACGACGAGTCGACGACGCACTCTCCACAGCAACTAGCTCCCAGTCGCATTACATCAGCGATATATACCGTACTCGGCTCCAACTACTACACTGCGCCGAACGTGTTCGAACATGTATATAGCACATATTGCAACGCGAAGCTCAGGCTCGCTGCCAGAGGACCCTCGGCCGAGCTTTGCGTCTGGCACGTGATCGGGTTCTCGGGTTTACGGATCCTACACTTGCCTCCGACTTCTCCCCCTCTCTCTTCCTTTTGGCCCGCCGCTGTCCTGTTGTGGCATTCGGTGAGGAGAATTGAAGCCACGTCGCTGAGCGAAGGATTTGTACCACAAGTACCATCTGCGACCGGAGAATACTGTATTCGAGAAATGCCCGGCTTCAAGCTCGCAGGCCGCCAGGTATAAAGGTAGGTCACACTGGTTCGCTCTTGTCTCATCGGACAAAATACCATATATCATCCTCGTCAAAATTCCGATCTTCCAATAATCTTGAGTCATCAGCAAACAAATTATGTCCACAGAAATCATCCTTTACGACCTTGCCCGCCGCGGCCGCAACACTTGTTGGTCTTTCAATGTCTGGAAAAGTGAGTCCCGCCATCGCATACGTCAAGAAACAAGCAGGATACTGACTGCCTGTGTCAGGCCGTATGGTTCTCAACTACAAGAACATCTCATACACAACCACGTGGCTCACGCACCCGGAGATCGAGCCCACTCTCAAATCTCTCGGCATCCCACCGAGCACTTCACCAGGGCCTTCGCCGTATACAGTCCCTGCCGTCCGCATCCCCAGCAGCAATGGCAATGAGTACATCATGGACTCCCTCCTCATAGCCCACCGACTTGAGCAACTCTACCCGGAGCCATGCCTGCACCTCGATGGCGGCTTGCACGACAAAGCAGCCGCAGCAGCAGCCAAAGTTGCCTTCCCGCTCTTCCCAGTCTTCTTGCCGCGGGTCAGCAGAGATATCATCGAACAGTCTTCCGTCCCCTTCGTGAACGCAAGCAGAGAGAAGCGTTTCGGTATGACGATGGATGAGCTCGAAGCGTCTCGCGGGGGGGATCAAGCGTGGAAAGCTGCTGAGCCGGGGTTGGTGGAGTTGAAAGCTTTGCTGATGGAGAATAAGAGGGATGAGGGACCTTTCATTGTGGGCAGTCAAGTGAGCTATGGGGATTTCGTAGTTGTGGCGTTACTCGAGGGGTTGAAAAGGATTGGAGAGGAGATGTGGGAGAAGATTATGAGTTGGGATGAAAGCTTCATGCAGTTGTGGGAGGCTTGTAGGCCGTGGATGGATAGGGATGATTGAGTAGACAAGAATCAATGGCAACGACTCATGTTTGCACGCGGTTTGGGGAGGAGCGCTGTAAAGATGATAAGGTACTGTCGATCGTGCAACGTCCTTCCCAAGATCCTTTCAGTGCACATCGAACTTCGAGACGTCTGCAAACCCGAATGCCAGGACTTGGGCTTAAGGTCAAAAACCAAAAGATAAAGACACAACTTGGTCAGTACGAGGCTAGATTTCTTGTTAGTGATGGTCCAGATATGAGAAGTGATTGATGCAACATACGTCGAACTCGCGACCTTGGCGTTATTAGCACCACGCTCTAACCAACTGAGCTAACCGACCAGAAGACGGGTTATTCGTCTCGATCTTGAATGACGAGCCATTCAATCAATCTATCTAGCATTACTGTTGATGTTCCGGTGATGTGCCAAGATATGCGTGTCGTCAGCGGTCAAAATGCCAAGACATAGGCTTCATTAGGCCCACAGCCGCCAAAAACAGCACCACACCTCCCCTCGAGGCCACAACCACTCCCTGACCTTCAACAAAAGGGCAAAAACTATTGGCCAATGCCATTGATCAATGTTGTCGCTTCTGTGGATCGCTTTGGGCAAGGATTAATGAATGTCAAATCAATATTTGATTGAGAAGCTTTCACTTACAACACAGTACCTCCAGATACCGCACAGATTGCTTTCAACCGAAGTGAACTTCAGTCTGGCGCTCTCCCAAGTGAGCTAACTGTTTTAAGAATCAGAATAGGCTCGTTGCTTGCGTTGACTTGCATTGAACGTACAGCGACTATTTCAGCGACTATCGGTCACGTGACGGAAACTGTAGTGCATCTGCATTATATATAGGTGCCCACGTGGGTCGCACGAAGGGCCCGGCTTTTGACCGAAGTCTGGACATGACGTTCGTTGAACTTCAGGCGTGCTTTTCACGACACCATCCATCTCGTCTTCAAACAATTGTTGTTGATCATGACGGCCAATATCAAGCATTGTTCTGTGGAGACGTGGACAAACCAAGACGGACGAGTCGCTACACAGCAGTATGAACAGCAGGAACGAGCAGGCGATCACTGTTCTCGCACCTCGAAATCGGTTCAGCATGCATCTTGTCTCCTCTTTCCGATAGCAACACCTCTTCGACCACTACAAACCGCGCTTTCGTTCGGACCGGGACACTGTCAACGCGCTGCGAACTCTACCACGCTCGATTGCAACGTTGGCATGATACGGGTGCGTGACGGCGTACATGCGTTGCTACTACTCTAGAGTACCACCGTCCGAACCCAAGGACAAATATATACTGTCCACATCTTCATACCGTCGCAAAGCCGAATATTGGTCGACTACATGGCCGTCTCTAAACCTATTGCTTCATCATCGCGTCAGCGACCAACCGCCGCTGTACTTTGCCAGTCGCTGTTTTCGGGATATCGTCGCAGAACCATATCTGTATGCAAGGTCAGCAGAATTCCGAAGCACCATCGGCGGACAGTACATGCCTTCTTTGGCACCTTGAAAGCCGACACCTTCTCGCCTATCCACTTCTTCAGATCCTGGTCCGACAACTCCTTGCCTTCTGCCTTCTTCACAACACAACCGACGTCTTGACCATACGCTTCGTCATCGATGGCGAACGTTACGACTTCTCCAACGACTTCGTGTTGAGAGATGGTGTTGTCGAGTTCAACCGGCGAGATCTTCTCTCCGCCCTTATTAATAATCTCCTTCAGTCGGCCGGTCAGTACGAGATACCTGTCTTTGTCGAGCTTGCCTTGATCTCCGGTTCTAAAGAAGCCCTCGTCCGTGAAGGATGACTTGTTCGCATCGGGGTTGTTTAGGTAGCCTTTAGTCACATTGGGACCTTTGATGCAGACTTCGCCTTCCTTTCCTTGCTCCATCTCATTCCCTTCGGTATCCAGCATGCGCATATCTACCCCTTGTGGCTTGCCGACAGAGCCCGGCCTTTGTTCGCCTGGAGGTAGCGGGTTCGATGCCATAAGATGAGACGCTTCAGTCATTGCATACGATTCAACGATCGGTGCCTTGAACTTGTCCTTCAGCTGCTTGTATAAAGATGGTGCAAGCTGAGATGAGCATGACCTAATAAAGCGGATGTCAGGGAGCGGATCCGGCGGCGGAAACTGTAGTATGAGCTTGTGCATCGATGGCGTTGCACTGTACCAGTTGGCCTTGTGTTCTTTGAATGTCTCCCAGAAGGATGGCTCCAGTCGAGGCGGTACGATCGCTGCACCTGCCGAGTATAGAGGCGAGAGGAACGATGCTAATAAACCGTGAACGTGAAAGAGCGGCATAATGAGCATGGTGCGGTCCTCCGGGGTGAGATTGTACGTTCGGCATATGTTGGCAATGTTCGACATCAAGTTCTCGTGTGTCAAAGGCACTGCTTTCGGCCGGCCAGTGGTTCCAGATGTGTGTAAAACCAAGGCGATGTCAGTTTCGTGCGCTTCCAATACCTCCTGGCTTTTTGAGTCTCCCATCTTGCCCTTCTCTTTCACATCCAGTGCGATCCTCTCTCCGTTCCAGTAGCACTCAGCAATGGCGGCTTTGTACTTCCTTGCCGCCTTGACCGCAGGTCCTTCCTGTTCATAAGCACCCCGTGGTATCACGACCACAGCCGATCCGAGATCATCTATGTAGAACTCAAACTCATTCTGCTTGTAACCAGGGTTCAGTGGCGCTGCAATGCCTCGCTGCCAGGTCGACGCCAAGAAGATTGATACCAACTCGGCCGAATTTGGCAAGGCAATGGAAACTGCGGATCCTTGTGAATACCCAGCTTCGAAAGCTCCTGCTGAAGCTGGCCGATGGCCTGGTGCAATTGGGCATGCGTCAACGTGAGTCCTTTCTCGCCAGGGCAAGATGTCGCCCGACAAACGGCTGATCGTCGCGATGATCGGGGCGCCATTGCTCCCCGTGTCCTTATTCTGGTTTGGCTGGACCGCGCGGCCTTCCATACACTGGATCAGCCCTGTCGCTGCTGAGGCCTTTTTCAGCGCTGGGAATATCTTGGTCTTCACCTGTGCAACCCTCTATCTTACGGACTGTTACGGTGCACTTTACGGAGCGAGCGCTTGGGCGTCGAACACATTCTTGCGGTATCTGTTTGCGTTCATCTTTCCATTGTTCGCGGTGCAGATGTATGAAGGACTGGGCGTTGGATGGGCTACTTCATTGCTGGGCTTCGTGTCGCTTGTGCTTATGTTCATCCCCTTTATATGTCAGAGATACGGTGCAAGTATGAGGAGCAAGAGCAAATACGCATCAGGCGAATAGATAGAACCAGCATGGTACAAAACTAACCAATAATCGGTGTCAATCAAGATGCGCCCAGCTTCCTGACATTTGATGTTACGACTCCCGTAGGGATCCTGCCATATATTGTGGCTCATGTGTTCTATCCACTGCTGCACCGATCCAAGACACTGTTTCATCGCCTATTGTAATATTCGAAAGCCACCTAGGGAATCTGTAGGTGAGGCGTAGATGGTCATAGGTAAGTCCTCTTAAAGCCGGAATCTCCGTCAGATCTACCCACCGCTTTTCAAGACACGAGACGACTGGGAGTCGAGCGACATTTCCACCACAGCGTAACCTCGTCCCTCCGAAACCTCCAAAGCGTATCTCATAAGTCCTAATGCAGTACGTACGGCAATCTTCGTTTGTGGGCTGCTTCCAGGCACTGCACGGCAGCACGGCCTTTGTCTACCAGCATCTAAGTTCACATCATACGAATTGTATCTTGCAAGGCTTCAAGGCTAGCGAACCCAGTTGGCTAGCATGTGAGTATGGACGCAGGTGCGGACAACGATCATCCCTTCACCCTTACGGCTCTGTGATAATTGTGCGATCTTCACAGAAGCTCTTACCCTTTCCCATCTTTCACTCTTGAAACGCCAACATGATACATGCCCTTCTCTTGCCCTTCGTAATCGGCCAGTCGTGGGCATGGTCCCATGAACAGCCATATCACCATGGGCAGGAACACGAACGATATGGATACGTGACAGGCAACAACTTTGGCCTTGCTCAGAACGCCACTTATGACTACGTAAGCCGGCGCAGAATCATCGTACCTATCCTGGACTATGCTCATTGGACTTGTAGGTTATTGTTGGAGGCGGTACTGCTGGACTCACTGTGGCATATCGTTTGGCAGAGAATGGCACGAACAGCGTAGCAGTCATCGAGGCAGGAGGCTTTACCGAGATCGAAAACGGCAATCAGTCAGTTGTGCCTGCATACTGCGGACACTACGCCAATACCACCCCAGAGTCGGCCAATGACTACCCACTGGTCGACTGGGGATTCATCACGCAGCCCGAAGAAGGCCAAGGTGGCCGAAGATTGCATTATGGTCGTGGCAAGATGTTGGGTGGAAGGCATGACTTCTTCACCATCTTGCATGCAACTGTGGCTAACTAGACCAACAGCTCCTCACAGAATGCCATGATCTACAACAGAGGAACGATCGGCTCCTACCAAGCTTGGGCAGACCAAGTTGGCGACCAAAGCTGGAGTTTCGACAATCTGCTTCCTCATTTCGCGCGTGGGATACATTAATCTCCTCCAAACACACAGTTGCGTGCTGCAAACGCAAGTGTACCACCTCCTGCGAATCCAAATGCCTACAGCGCTACAGGAGGTCCGCTACAAGTGTCCCATCCGAACTATGCCCAGGTCTTCTCCAGCTACGTCAATGACGCAATGCGGGAATCTGGCATACCTGAGCAGCAAGACTTTAGCAGTGGAAGTCTGTTAGGCAGTCAGTATGTGCCGTTGACCATTGCGTACCCCGAAGAGGAGCGTAGTTCGTCCGAGGCGTCGTATCTTCGAACCGCATTGCGTAGCGGTCGAACCAACTTGCGAGTCTACACTCACACACTTGGGAAGAGGGTGCTTTTCAATGGCAACAAGACCGCTACCGGCGTCGAAGTCGAAACAGCATCGTTTGGCAACTCTGCTACGTACGTGCTCAGTGCTCGCAAAGAAGTGATTCTCTCGGCAGGTGCTTTTCAGTCACCTCAGATGCTGATGGTCTCCGGCGTTGGTCCTAGAGCACAGCTAGAGGCTCACAACATCACTGTGCGTGCAGATCGGCCTGGCGTTGGTGCCAACATGTGGGATCACCTCGACTACGCTCCGATCTACTACACGAACCTCGAGGATGGGATTGGCGCAGAGAATGATCCAGCTTTCAGTGGTCCGATCGTCGAAGAGTACAGGGTGAACCGCACTGGTCCACTGACCAACGCCGCCGTGGACTACATTGGTTGGGAGAAGCTTCCTGAGCCCTACCGGCAGGCGCTCTCTCCTACCGCAATCAAGGACCTTGGTACGTATACCCATGGGTGGCACTCCTGGAGGCCGCTTGAGACATCTCAGGCTATCAAAAGACCTTTGGAGACATCTGCTAACCTATCCACCCATCGCTTTTAGCCCAGTTTGCAGCAGACTGGCCTGAGATTGAATACGAGATCTCGGGAGAGTCAGTTCTGGCGGGCATCGATCCGAGCAAGCGGTATGGGAGTATCATCACTTGTGCTGTAACACCACTCTCGCGGGGATGGGTGAACATTACGTCCAATGATACCAGGGACCTCCCGCTCGTCAACCCGAACCAGCTCTCACATCCCACTGATCGGGAGTTAGCTGTGCAGGTAAGTCTTCACACCCGTCGATATCAGGGCGTATCTCACTGACTCTGATGCCAGGCGTTCAAACGTGCTCGCTCGTTCTTCCACACGAAGGCCATGCAGCCGATTCTGCTGGAGGAGTTCATGCCGGGCAACAACGTCACGAGCGACGAACAGATACTCGATTACCTCATGGCTACCAGCTATCAGAACTGGCATGCATCTTGCACTTGTCCGTCCCCGCCTTTTACCCTCACCTTCTTTGTCCTGGTCAACGTGCTGACGAATTGCTTGTGCAGGCAAGATGGGCAAGGTCGACGATCCGATGGCGGTGGTCGACTCTCGCGCTCGCGTGATTGGCGTGCAAGGACTAAGGGTAGTGGACGCCTCTGCTTTTGCTCTGTTGCCGCCAGGTCATCCGGAGAGCACAGTCTGTAAGTCTACCTACGTCTGCGTCAGTATATCAGAAGACACTGACCTTTATTCACAGACGTCGTGGCGGAGAAGATTGCTGCAGACATTTTGGGCGCCAGCTAAGCGTCCAACCTCCACGCGGTACAGCACGCTGTTGTCACGCAAGAACATAGAGCTAGAATGAGACATCTGAAGCAGATTTGCTTCGACCTTTCTGCAACTCCTCCAGGACATACGAACTCTCGGTTACATACTCGCTCATATTGGCATCTCGTTGCCTCACAGTTCGCTTCGCCGCCCCTACATCCTATTGAAGCATTGGTAAGATACGCAGTCCTTCAAGACGGCAAAGTCTGAACAGCCTCTAGCGAGAGAGAACATAAAGTCGACGACTCTCGTCACGCTACAACCAGCAGCTGACCTAAGACACATCGCCAGCTACAGTACAGTACCACCATCACCAAGCTCCATACATCCCTACCCACCTTGACTCCCAACCCCTAACCCTCAAAAGCAACTCCCCTTCGATCCTTCTTCCTTCTTCGACGCCGGCTGCGTAATCGTAAACCCCAAATTAACCAACCAAGCCGCACTATCAAACTCGCCCCAAATCTCACTAATCTTGAACTCACTCGGCGCCCCCCTCTCCGGCTCACAAACAGTCCGCGCTACGCTGATCCCAATAACCGGATTCGGCGTCTGGGCACTCTCCCACTGGAAGGTGATGGTGTCACAGTTGTACCAGACGTTCTTGACTTCGAACGGCTCGCTAGGCTGCTGAGCGGAAGCATTCTCGTAGTCGGTGCGGGAAGTGAAGGTTTCACCGAGAAGGGCGACGGGCGAAGAGCCGCCGGCGTCCATGAGAGTGTTGACACTTTCAGAATAGTCGATGAAGTCTGAGGCGAGGGTCTGGTTGGCGAGCTGTTGGTTGTAGTTGGAGACTAGCTTGCCGAAGTTTGTGGAGAGGGTTGTTGCGTCGTAGTAGCTCAGGCATTTGGCAGTGGTAAGGGGCAGTAGGAGAGCCGCGAGGGCAGTCAGGGTTGTGCTTCTCATCGTCGGTAGCTGATAGGATGTTGTGCTGGGTTATGGCGAAGCGAGTGCGAAGGTTGTGCTCTGAGGTACTTACGGAAGGGAAGTGCAGCCCTGACACCCGCCTTATACGCTCTCGGGAAGTGCGATCTAGCACCTTACATGAAGTCTATTCTCGTGAACGGCATCCAGACCTTGCTGTCTCGAACGGTGGATAAGACAGAGTCAGACCTGCCTTGAGATCAATGCTGTTGCATAGAAAATCACTACGATGTCCCCTGTGCCCATGCTAGCCATCAGGAACAACATGCTCTCTTCTGGCCTAATTGGAGGAACAACATGTTTTCTGCTGCTCCAATTGGCAGATTCCAATGAGCGTCTGACTAATCCCAACAACATACTACGCTTATTGCGAGGATACGCGAACGAGAGCGAAAGCGACGACAGCAATAGACACAACTTGATGTACCTGACAGTATACCTTGGCCTCCTTCTCGGACTATACGTAGTCCCCGCGTCCGTTCGATGAACGTCGCCGCCGCCGCCGCCGATCGGTATAAGGAGTGTTTCGGACGGGCGACTTCTGCTACCTTCGATAGTTCATAGATACCTAATGATCAGGACTATCAAAACGCAGTACTTGCAATTGGATTGTGCCCTTCAATTCGGCCTGGCCATGCCATTATGGGTCAAACGGGTGCCCGAAAGAGACGTTGCAAGCTTCTCGCGGCCGGTTACACAGAGCCTCGTGCCTGCATCCGGATATGCATGCAGACATGCAAGGAGATTCCGTACCAGTCAGGCGATGATGCAAATGTTGTGTAGCTCCTGCTACGGCGTCCAGGGACCTGGGCCTGCAGATTTCCGCGCGATTGAGCTGGAAGTCCTATGCGGCAATGGGAATAGCGATTTGTACGATACGCACGCTAGGTGTATGCAGGTACAATGGTGCGACGTGCCTTATGGTTGCAACATGTGTGACAAGTGCCCAGCGCCCAGAGCATCTCAACCGCAGATGAAGATGCAAGTCAGTCTTCGCTGTCTCGAACGGCAGAGGCCGCTGTGCAATCTCTTCTCTGAAGTGCCAGAACAATCGTCCAATACTGCAGGTGCGGTGCGCAGAAGTCTACACTTGCTCCTCGACCGGACGGTTTCACGATGAGATGGGATGGAAACCAGTGATGATTAGAAGGAAGGAACAAGGGAACGAGGGACGAAGG